>CABEEJ010002963.1:19805-38748 GCA_901482245.1 Timema douglasi
CCCCCCCCCAACATATAGTGTCCAACGTTGCTTGTACGTAATTATTCGGAATCGTAACATAATATTTGATGCTTATCCGACCTATCAAATAATTTTTTTTAACACGAAATGAGGCTCGGCACAATCTCGTTCCGACCCCCTCTTTTATGAAAACAATTTTAAGTAAATCCAGCCGAGACTTGAATCCTGAACTTGCCGTTATTGACAGTTCAGTCTATTTCGAGAATAATACCCCAGGCTAATAGGGCATTGTATTGTTGTTTATAATATACTTGTATTTTTATCTAGCGCACATTAGATAGTGGCAACATTTTTGGAGCTAAGAATTTCTGGGAGCTTTCCACAAATAAGTTTATCTTCACTGTTACAAAAATATCATGTCACAGTAATTGAGCAAGCTATAATAATCATTTTTCTTAATTTAATAAAACAAATTATATTTAATATTCAGTTTGGTAATTGGAACCACCAAAAAAAGATACGGTAACATTGTTTCATAAAACTGCCGAAATAAAAACTGAAATAATAAATGACCATTAAATTTATGAAAACATAAAAGTTTCTATAAAGCCAATACTAAGGATTGCCAATTATGTTTAAACTACAATTTTTGAAATACACTAAACCTAGTGTTATACGTTTGGATTAATCTTTATTTTTGTGTGTGTGAGAGGGAGTATGTCTTATATTAAGATTTGGGAAGAAGGGGGAGTGTTCACTCTTATCAAAATATATTTTAGGGATGTCACCACGCTAAGGCCATTACACTGAGCTATAAACTTTAATAACTTCTTAAAGCAAACGTTAATCTCTCTTCTGTTTACTAAAAGCTTTACTTTAAGAACTTACATTAGTCTTTCTATTGGCATAAAAATGAGTATGTTTGCGTTTATTAAAGTGCATTAGTTTATTTTTTATCAAAACTTATTCAAACTTAAATAAACACGACGGAATTTTTATATGAATCTATGTACTGTACATATTATTAAATCCTACCAAAAAGGATCATTTTAGGAAAAAGTTAAATATTTTAGAAATTGAGAACGATTTATCCACAATATATTTAAAATACTAAATTAATTCCAAACTTACCCAAACACCATCAAAATAAATCAATCATATTATTTTATTCCTGCAGTGACTTTATAGGTAAAACATTTTGGTTTTATACTAAGTTATTTTCTCTGATAATATTTCTAATTAAACAAATTATTTTAATATATAGATATTCTATATGTTTTTTAATATATTTTCCCTAGAACATGTCCTTCAACATAGAAGTGGTCATCCTCCCAGGGAAATGACGTTTCTGGTTGAAATAAGGGAGGTTGAGAAGCATTTTTTTCTCTTCTCTTAGTTGAGACTTGCTAGGGTTCGTCAAGGTTTCAAGGAATGATAAGTGCTTTCGTTGCTTGCGGTCCAAGTACATACTAGCCAGTACGTCCACAGCACAGTGCGTTTCATATCTGGAACCATATGTACACTAATAGTTCAGGATCAAGATGGTACCATTTAGAATAAATGTACCCGCATGTTTTAAAGGATCGGGAAACCAGTTATTAAACACCCTCATTAGAACAAACCGGGATTCAAACCATGACAATTTCAAAACCAGACCATATAATACTTACGACTTCATTTCTACGTAATCTGTCTGTTTGTTTGTTATACTAAATTAATATTTACTATTTGGGTAGACAGCGCGTTCAATATGTTAGTTTAGAAACTGGATTATATTAATTAAAATGTATTAAAAATTTATTACGACAGCTTATATTCTTTCTTCCAAATTTAAATAGTATTACATAATTTCAAATAATTCAAAAGTATAAGTCTATGTGTATTGATCTGCTGTTAACTATAAATCAATGTTTTACATATTAAAAATTAACTAATGACCTCATTAGTGCTTTCATTAATGAATATTTGCTTTCTTCCTTTTACAGCTTTTAGTGCGAGTTAGGGTAGGCCTACTCACCCAAAAATAGTTTTTAAACTCAAAGTTTTTGTATTTATCTCAGTTCCAACCTCATTTCTTTTAAAAATACTAAAGCTAGTGTACATTAATGAAACAAATAGTCGAAACTATTGTTAATGCATTTTAGTGTGGATAGTCCCTCATAGATATCATATTCTGAAAATTGACACATGGACACGGGAATCGAAACCGGAACCTTCGGCTTAGTACGCCAATGCTCTTACCACTGAGCTATCCAAGATTCATCCCGTTTCCATGGTCATTCTTCACAAATGTTTCTGGGGAGAATTTTTAACTTCAGTGTACCTCACAAATAAAATTCCAACATCGTTACTACCTGATGGTAGAACACCGGCATATAATCTGGTTTACGTTTAAGCCTAACCTGAATAAAATAAGATATTTAAATGCACAGCTTATGCTAATGTTCCTAAAGAAGATAGATATGAGAACTATGAAAAGAAAAAGGTTCTAAGAATATATTGATGGTTGGCTGCTGAGACAGCTAGTATCTCAGTGACACAGATTGAAATAAGATGCTCAATATGCATTATTTGGTGAACATCATCTCCCCGTGAACAATTTTGAAACTTATTTTGACGATATAAAAAAGAGAGTCAAGAAAAACAAGATACCATCTACGCATCAATATGAATGTGTGGATGAACCTATGATACGTAGCAGCACTAGGCAGGCATATATGCCTAAATACCTCAATTACTATAAAGTGACACTATGATGGCGCTATCTGCTGGTCATGTCCCTCCATAAATACTTGTGAACTATAAAGAAGTCTTAAAAATTGATAATATTCGGAAGGAGCTGATAGATATTATGAAGCTGACTTCACTTTAGAAAATTCAAACTCAGAAGTTGGTGAAACCTCTAATAGATAGGGTAATCATTAACTCAAGATTAGTTTTTGTTGAACATATTTTCAATAATGAGCAACAGAAAAAATCAAGGTTGGTAGTAAGAGCATACTAACATTCTAATCTATAAGTAAAATGTGTCTACGCCCCTATCAGCAGAATTATGATACTGAGAAAGTTGCTGGCAGTCATAGATGACCAGTATCTTCAAATACATAAGTTTGGTGTAAAGTCTGAATTACTGAAGAGTAGCCAGAGTGACTATGTGGGTCTGAAGCCACCTGATGGTCTAAAAATTATCCTTGAATAAGTGTGTAAACTGGTGAAAGCCTCATTATGGTCTACGTCAAAGTCCTTAGTAATGGATTGAGTGTATTAATAGCTTTTTAATTGGTTTAGGTTTCAGAAGGACAAAAGTTGAGCCTTGTCTTTATTAAAATATGGCCACTTATATTTTAATTTTGGTTGATAATATTATTTTGGCATCAAGTTCTATTAGTGATGCAAATAATGTAGTTAATAAATGATAAAAACTTTAAAGGTAAGAAGTTAAGAGAGCTATATAGAGAAAATAAATAACTTTTTAGGTTTAGAAATTGAAAAATATAATGGTGAGATAATTATTGGTCAAACAATTTTGATCAGGAAAGTTATTGTGCATTTTTTGTATGAGTGATTGTAAAATAAAAATAAATTGTTTGGAAATCTGCAAGGACTTTCTAACTCCATTGTTAAGAAATGGACGTATTTACTCAAAACTCGTAATACACGCGAAACGAAATAATATACACTAGCAAACCCGAGAAAAATGTTCGTCATATTTACGTAAAACATTTCTGAATCCCAGTTTTTAGATTTTATAATTTGATATTTAAAGATTTATATTGGGTCCACAAGGGTCAACACTTCATATTAAAATTTCGACTTCCTTTGAAAATTTCCGACATTTTATTAAAGGTTGCACATCTTATGCTTAACGCATTGCTAATAAATTCTTCATTTATAAATTTAGACCAATAAAAAAGGTAAATATTGACTATTATTTCTAAAATGATAGAGTTAGATCATTGCTGTACAAATATTTCCCCTAAGAGGTTAAAGAAATAAGATCAACATTTTGAAATACTTTCTTATTTACTTACTCTATGGTATCAGATAATTATTGCGTTAAAGCTTATGTAGTATTTCTGTAAAAATAAAACTCAAAAAATTGTATTTATATATTTTCCAATACCTCAGAAACTAATGGTTTTATAAAGATATATTTCAAATAAAACATTAATAGCACTACAATTTTGCAATGATAATTTATTTAATATCTTAAATAGTTGCGGAGATATGGAAATTTCCGCTTCTGTAAAGTACCCTAAAATTAATTTACATTGGAAAATTAAAATAGCCACTATATTTATAATCTTAATCAATGCCTGGATACGAATTTTAATAAAAATTATTAGAACCGATTTTAAGAAAATCATCTTTTCTCTTTTCGCCTTTATTAAACTACACTTAATTATAGGATTAAACAAACACACACACAGACGCTATTGCAATGACCACTTTTTAGGTTTCGAGGGGTCATGAAAAAATAGAGATTAGCTATTTTGTTTGTAATATTGATCAATGTTTAGAAATGAAATTGAACCAAAATCGTTTGAGCCGATTCTGATAAAACCGAGTTTTTCTCTTTTCGACCTTAAGGAGACTACCTGGATTTTTTGGGATATTCAATTCCAAAAATCCCTCGCAGCAACCCTATTAAAACCCTAGATACCAAGTTTTACCCCAATCTCTAAACTAGTTTAGGCTCCATCCCAAGGTACAGACAGACATACGGCATTGCGAAAACCACTTTTTCGAATTCGGACTTTCATTAAACGTTGACATTCATCCAAATCTCGAGCTCGATTTTTTGACGATCACAATAATTTTTTTACCTGTAAAGTAGCGAGAAAGTAAAAATTACAATCAAACCTAATTTGAGTTTAGACAAAGTTAATTGTAGATAATTTCAAGTTGCTTTACAGAGAACTAATTGGTAGTTTGATGTGTTTTTTTATGTGCTCAAAGCCAGCTGTATGTATACTAGCACTGTTTGGCAAAACTGTTCTGTTGCAAAATGTTTCTCATATTGGGTTGTATTTTACTTTAATTTGTTTTCATTTTTTGTGTGTTTCATTTAAACTAAAAAAAATACTCGGTGGATATTTGTAGTAGCTATATATTGACTACTAACCAACTTAGTAGTAATCAATATAATATAAATAAACCTAATGATATTTTATCCAAAATAGGAATATATACTTCCACATATAGACACTAAACAATGGTTATTAGGTGACATTTAAAATATTAAAACAGAAATCTCGGAAAAGAGAATCTCCATTAAATTGAGGCAAGCCTTACTACAGTAAACATTAAATGGAATCTTTATTTTCTTTGAACCAAACATTTAAAAATATGATATTTAAATGAATTTAGAATAAAAATAGGTTCTAGAGCGAATACATACATTTTTATAGAAACATGAAATTTTTTATGTGGCCACCATGAGGTTTACAGTGATATCTCTCCACCAGGCTGAGATTAGCCTACCTTTTTGGTAATTTATAATGAAGCCTACAGTGATATCACTCCACCAGTCTGAGACTAGCCTACCTTTTGGTAATTTAGAATGAAGCCTACAGTGATATCACTCCACCAGCCTGAGACTAGCCTACATTTTGGTAATTTAGAATGAAGCCTACAGTGATATCACTCCACCAGCCTGAGACTAGCCTACATTTTGGTAATTTAGAATGAAGCCTACAGTGATATCACTCCACCAGCCTGAGACTAGCCTACATTTTGGTAATTTAGAATGAAGCCTACAGTGATATCACTCCACCAGCCTGAGACTAGCCTACATTTTGGTAATTTAGAATGAAGCCTACAGTGATATCACNGGGGGAGGTAGAAAGGGATGTGACCTAGTATCTTAAGACTTGACCTCTTTCCATCATCTGGCCTTTGGAACAGCTCAACGCGCATGCCCTAACGCTACGAGAAGATCTATAATGTTTGTACGGAGAAGCTCTTATAATTATGATTATCCTAGTGTTTGTATCTAAAAACATCCCTCCTGTTGTCAATAAATGTAATACTCAAAGTATACAAAACAAATTTTCACCTGATGTTCTTTATATTTGTGAAACGTGCTCTATTGCCTAACAGAAAGAGAAGAAATTTAGTGGGTTTGAAAACAAAGGGCCTTGGAAAATATTTGGTAAAACAGAGATTAAGAAAATAAAGAGAGGAAGAGATTACAAAAATATGAGCTACATACCCCTACTCATCACCTGACACTTTTAGAGTGATAATATCTCGCAGGCTATGATGGCCTGGAAATACAGTGGCAATGCGAATGAATAGACTAGAACCTTGTTCAGGATAAGTCTGGCCTCCAACCCCTGGACGTGGTCATCCGCGGGCTGGCAGTGAACTTCTTCTCACGTGCGCAGGCCAGTCCTAACGCGATCGTACGGGGCATCGGCGATTACGACCCCCCAGCACTTATCCACAGACGCATCAGAGACGGTGTGGTGGCCCCCCCCGCTGGATACGGATGACCCGGGAGGTAGTCTGTGGCGATTAGGAGCGAGCGCCCCTGGCCACGGCCTGAGGCCGGCTTCGTCAGGATGCGGCTCCGGGGCTCTGTGAGACCTCCCGGCTGGCGCTAAGTCCAGCCCGCGTGCGTGTGTATGTGTCTGTGTGCGCGTTTTTCATCATCTGTACGTGTAATGTGTTCGTCGCCAACCCCACTATTTCTCATTGTGGGTCATTCAGTTTTAAGCTAACAGACTCTGACATTATTACGGTCAGTGCACAGCACAACTATTATCAGTTACCATTTCTGATGGCTTTATTATTATATATTCACCTGCTTCACTCACTACATGTTTGGTTATGTCTATGTTTTCCAACTATGTCCCTCTCTCTCACTTCAGGTACATCAGTGTATATTTTAAGGTCCCCGTCGACCATATAATGGCGACAGGACGGGTTTTTGTTAATTTTCCCGTCGGCATAAACAATAACATTTCCATAATCAGCCCGCAAGGGCATCAAGGCTCTTTCAAGTTTAATGGTTTATTTAACTCAGTGTCGGTTAACATTAGAGAGCCCCTTCGGGGCTGGAGTTCGTTTATTTTATCTAGGTTATTCAATGTTTATACATGTTAAATGTCAGCGTATTGTTACAAAATAAATAATCCTATCAAACAAACAAACAATGGGAAAAGACCAATGGGAACAACTAGACGCAGATGAGAAGATAGCATTAGAATGAACCTGAAATAAATAGGGTGTAAAGAGTTGGACTGGATGGAGCTATCTAAAGACAGGTGTAATTAACATACTTTTGTAATGCAACAAAGAAATGTCCGGTTCCTAGTACTACTGAGGAAGTAGGCCTAAGTAAATGTAATATTAATCGTTACATTTCAGCAATGTAATCAAGCTTTCTTCTTTCTCCTATTTCAAAGATACGTATGTTATTTTTTGTGTAGAAGTCAAAGGAAGGAGATTTGATCTGGAAATTTAACATTTCAAAGTTTCGCTAATTAATTCGATTAAATCTTATTGTGAAAACATTTATGGTACAGATTGTTACTAATTACTTACACGGCAGGCTTTCTTCCTTTATGGGGCTTAAATCTACTTCTAACCAACTCCACCCGATATGTTGACGTTAAAGGGTGATCTTCCCGGTTTGTTTTCAGTTTCTCCTGTATCGTTTTGTAACTGCTTCCCTTGGCACACACACATGTGTCGGTGTGAACATAACTGGGTCCTAGGCTAGAGGTGGCGTTCATCTCGGAACAGCTATTATCCATGCTGTTTTAAACCCAATCGTCCTGATGGTATGTTTTGATATTTGTGATCAATTGAGAATTTAATGTCAAATTTAGTTTATTTTTATTGCTACACTTATTTTAATAACATTCGTTGTCATAGTTTTAAAAAACAATTAGGTGTTTTTAAACTTTGATATAAGAGGTTTGGGCAAAAACCTAATAACTTTCACAGTTTTAGATGGGATATTTTCACTATTTAAGCGTCTATAAAATCTGTAAATATAAATATAAAAAATAAATAAAATATTCGTTGATATTAGCTATTCTCCAGGTCTTGACTGACTATAAAAACATCATTTAATCAAATAGGTAATCTACAAGAAATTCATGCTAACATATTTTTTCATAAAATGAGATTTATCGTATTTTTGCCCCGATCCCCTCGATTTAGGTAATTATCTAATATTAAGTTTTGATAAACGTCGAATAAAGTGCACTATCGTGGTTTTCAAAAAAACTTGTAATAGTTTTTTTTGTTTAGTATTTAATCTACAAGGGGTATGAATAAAAACTTAAAATCTCATCTTTTTTTTATTCTTTGATGAGAAGACTGGTGTTCGAATTTCTGCTGGGGGCTCTGATATGATTTCTTATGTATTGTCAAAGTAATTCAGTAAGTTTGTCATTTTTTTTAATCAATTGCTAGTTATAGTAATTCCAAAGGCAGTGAGTTTTATCATTTTATAATGTGTTTTCAGTTAATTTAATCAGAAGGTAGTGAGTTTTGTAATTTTCTAACGTATTGTTAGTTAGTCATTCAGAAGGCAGTGAGTTTGACTATTTTCTATGTCTTGTAAGTTAGAAACATTTAGAAGGCAGTGAGTTTTGTCATCCGTTTGTTTCTTTTCCCGCTTATCATATTTCAAGTACCACTCCCCTTGGACACGAACTAAATCTTTTGGGGAAACCTTTATTAGAATTTATTGTCAAAGGCAGCCTGATACGTTATCCATGGAAATGTTTAGGGAATCTTTACAATTTGGCATATTGTGAACTGGACACATGGCATTATATGTATCCCATCATCCATTTGGGGCAGGTAAAAAGAAATATGGTGGTAATGAACAGGAATAAATATTCCCCAGACTTCAAAGAGGTACCAGGTGATATTAAGGGTGTGGAATTTATTGTTGTCCTCAAAATAGGAGCTATTTGATAAAACGGTATCAAGCAATTTTATTCAGAAAACCAATATTCACACCTGTCGAACTCTATGGTAATTGTCCCTTCATCCAATAAATTTGCATGAGTGTGTAGAGATTTGAGCGTGACAGTAAACCACCAGCTAAATCTGGAGAGCTATCTTCTAGTGATTATTGATGACCTGTCTAATTACTATTCAAAAGGTCTGTGTTCGGTGTGTTTGATCTCGACCAATCTTAATAATGGTGAAAGTTGTGGCCAACCTCTTAGGAGATTTGGATCTAGAGCATTATGTATGGCCAATGCAAGTGCCTTCGCCTTCCGTACGGTTTGTTCTCGGCTACGGTCAAAGCGTCATTAGTCAGGTATTGGAAAGTATTTGCTGTTTTATTTATTTCGAGGAACTACCCTCTGTGGATATAAGCCTGCAAATCGGATCACCAATTAAAATATACTATTCACCCCGACATATCAGCCATTCTCTAGGCCACAGGCCCTCTAATTACACTAAAAACAACAACCAGATGCAGACTAATGTTCAAGTTCATCTAGCCTGGTTTACTGGTGATGAGGAGATCCGGGTTAAAATCTTGATAATGTAAAATTAGATTTAAAAAGGTTCACACTTAATTTACAAGTAAATAACGGCATATTTACTCTAAATTATACCTTTCTAATCTCTACCCATCTAATATTTAATAAAATGTGAATAGCCAAGATGTGTAATAATATGCAGCGGAGAGGAAAATAATCATTTTTGTTTACAAGAATAAAATAAGAAAAATGCAAGCAAAAAAATACTGGAGCATAGATGATGAACTGCGGCCTAGCCTGACTTTCAACAATGATAACCTCAAGTTTACTGGACCTTACATTTGGTTGGGAACAAACCAGGACACATGCTAGGATACATAGGTTATATAAATATCTATATTAAAATAATGAAAACCATGAATGAGCAAGTGATACTAAGACATGTAAACATTGTTTTAGATATGATTCATGTAATTATACATCAATTTTATTATACCTGCCTGAGGAGCTCCAGCTAAATAATAATACTAAGATAATTTATAAGTCTAATGTAATACTTATGAATGAGACAAAAATACTATTTTTAACATATAATATAAACTATAAAAATATTAAATGAATGTTATTTTCCAGAGACAAAATTTGTTAGGGTTCTAAATTATTTAAATAAAATAATATTAAAAGTTTCCTCTGGAAATAAAATAAATATGTTGCCAAACAAGTTTAATAAATTTAGTTAAGTAACTGAAGAATAGATTATAATAGTTTCTGGTAGTTAATGGCTTGAAGTAAGAATGTATAAAATTGGATGAAATTAGAGTGATCTCAACACAAAGAGAGGTATGTCTCCAGGAGATCTTGACAACAATTACTTGAGTTTTCAAATCCTCACGTTTGGAATTAGCGTGAAGGACTTTTCTTCATAAACACTTTCAGTTCATTAAATGAGAGTAAACTCTCCTCTGAACTAGTTTAATTCTTCCCAAATCACATACTTATTATAATTTTTAACTATGGTTATAAAAGGAACTGGGCAGATTTTAGTCCTGGTCAGATCCATCAACGACAGTTGAAGACCCTTGTTCGAATTCAAAAATGTTCCAAAATAATCACACTACAATGATTTGTCTATGGAAAGAAACAGAATCAACAAATATGTAAAGGGATAAACCTGTCCGACCTTTTTGGGGTATAAAGAAAGGTTGAAGCAACTAAACATGGGTAAATAAACACACGCATTATCTACATACTAGTCCTGTAATGCATAACAATCTGTGTTACATACCAACATCATGTGGACTTCATGGGAAGATCCCGGCCCCATCGGATGAGACACCATTAGAATAGTGGCGGGACCGCGTTACTCAATAATATTGCACTCGACTGGCCAGAGTTTCCAGAAAGACTGAAGGCGGCTCTTAGTCAGTCAACTAGGCCACAGAGAAGGTTATATCCTTGTCTGTGAACTAGGCGGAGCTGACCTTCCAGAACTTCGTAGAGTGTCACCCCCCACCCTTCACTTTCTTCCGTCCCGGCGTGCCTCGCTTCTACCGCTATATAACTCCAGGGATAGCTTAGCAACAACATGATTGCTTTCGCTAATAGTCTACGAGACGGACATCGCACATCCAAATAACTAAGAAACTGAACAGTGGTGGCCATGCTGTTCACGACGGGGGGTCAGCTCTACCGGAGGAAGTAACCAGGACGGCTATAGATCAAAGGAGGTTTAGAGACTAACCTACGTCTTGTCTAGGCCTAGGGATAGTTGTTAGATTTTTAGGAAATAATAGTTATTAGCTGTTTAAGGAATACTTATGATTAGGTGTTTAGGGAATATTTATTCTGAGTATCGGCTGACTTTGTTATGTAAAGTTTATTGCCATTAGTTTAGTTTAAATATTATGATCTTGCGCTTCACATAAGCTCCCTGCTGAGTCCTCGGGCCAGTGGCGTAAAATGGGAGTGTATCCCACGTCATAACCTGTATGACCATTTACCTACTTCAGTGGTAGCTTGCTGGGGAAACGATAGTTCTGGTTATTAGAGGGCCTTGGAATGATGCCTAGTTAGGTATGTCTGTTTATATTGAACTCAAGTTGGGGTGTTCAACCTGTGGGCCACCTCTGCCCCTCCGGCACGGCCCGGGGTAATATATATTAGTATATTTCATTTTTCTGTTTATGATGAACTCCTGTTGGGGTGTTCAACCTGTGGGCCGCTTCCGCCCCTCTGGCACGGCTCTTTGGGTTAATTATTTAACCATTAATTTTCGTCTTGCTCTTTCTTTGTGGATTTTCTTTTGCTGTAGTACCGTTGTCGCTCTAGGAAACAGAGCTTGAATCTGCCCCATACCACGATACGCACGTCTGTACCTTGTACCCTGCTAACAGCTTAAGCTAACGGATTGTTCCTGGCCTCCTAATGAGGACAAGTTTGACCTTCATGCACTTCACGCCTTTAAAGCTTCTTGCTTGACACAGTCAAGGCTATAGACCGTACTCATTGATTTTGTGTACCTATGATGTTTTATGTATCATGTGCAGTTGCACGTCCATTAAATCATTTTTATTTAAACTTAACCTCATATTGTTATTTCTTATATATTTATGCATGTATTGTTCCACCTAAACTATCCCATCACGGAGGATAGGGTGGGGGTGGTGGTTCAAATAGTCCAAAACAATCATTAGAGTTTTGAAGGATGAGCTCGGATTTAATTAGCTTGTAAAATATAAACATAATTAAATATATTCAAATAATAATGAAATTTAGAATATTGTTAGGGAAATCATGGAGCATCATTAAAAGTAATAGTTTTGACGTTTACTGTCAAAATTCTAACATCGCGCTGTAAATGAACGAAAAAAATATGTCCTTGGCTGTGGCTACTTCCAAACCTGCCACTAGAATGCATTAGTAGCTCTTCTTTGAATGTAAGCCAAACTAAACTCCTCTCGACGAAAATAATAATGTTATTTCTTGCAAATCTAGAGGTAATTAGTTTAAATTGAGTATTTCCACTTTATATATAGTTATCATGAAGTAAGAAATTACATTCATGGTTATTATAAAATAAAATGAATTAAAACATTTAAATCATAAAAAGAGAGTTTTGCTAAAATCAAGACTACCAACTTAAAAATTGTTTCACCGCACAACAAAAATACATTTTACATTTATATTTGTAATAAATATAAAAGGAAGGATTAAAATAATACCAGAATGCATGGTGTGCTGGACAGCCTCACTTTTTTTTTTGCTATTTACTGGAAATAAACTTTTATGCATAGGCTAGTTTTGTAAATCAAGGCCTCATGTTGTATGTGACGCGCAGAAATACCCTGTTGTTCAGTCTCTGATTCTGTCCCATCACGTTGGCACACCTGACATTGCTCTGACAACTCAGTGCGAGACGACTGAATTGTATCCATTCTGAATCGTAGCCATTCAGAGATTTGTTAAACAAGCACCACAAATAAAAAGTGTCATTTGTATCCATTATCATAATACCCACAAAATCCTGAATTGTGTCCATTCTGAATGGTAGCCATTCAGACAGTTTTCAAATAAACGACTTTATCAAAAATCCTGATTTGTATCCACTGTAATTATTTGCATTATGTCCACAAAATCCTGAATTTTATCCATTCTGAATGGTAGCCATTCATACATTTTTTAAACACGCATTACAAATAAAAATTATGATTTGTATCCATTTTAATAATGTCCACAAAATCCTGAATTGTATCCATTCTGAATGTTAGCCATTCAGACATTTTCTTAAACACGCATTACAAATAAAAATTCTGATTTGTATCCATTTTCATAATGTCCACAAAATCCTGAATTGTATCCATTCTGAATGGTAGCCATTCAGACATTTTCTTAAACACGCATTACAAATAAAAAGTCTGAATTGTATCCACTAGAAATATTTGCATTATACCCACGGANATCCTGAATTGTATCCATTCTGAATGGTAGCCATTCAGACATTTTCTTAAACACGCATTACAAATAAAAAGTCTGAATTGTATCCACTAGAAATATTTGCATTATACCCACGGAATCCTGAATTGTATCCATTTAATCGCGGTACCACTTGTCTGATAGATGGCATCAAAAGAAACTTGCCTTAACTCATTAAATGTTTACTAGAGACCAGCACTTATCCTTAACTCATTCCGGGGTAACTATAGAGCAGCACTATTTCTATATTAATATATAAATTATATTCTTTTTAATTATTATTGTCTTATTACTTTAAAATCCAAGCACGGATTTTCTGACTTAATTTTTAAAACATTGCAGAATATATTTGTGATTAAGGTGCATTCTATATATATATATATATATATATATATAACCCTACTATCATATTGTTAGCGATACTGTATTTATATACTATTATTATGACAATTTACAGCAGTAGATACTTTAATGACGCCATATTATTTGCAAACTGAAAAACCGGGTTGAACTATTCCACACCCACATAAACGTTTATTTTGGGGAGTTTGGTGTAAAACGCAGGCTTGTAGCGAAATAAATATGTGTCTATATTACAAAGTCGAAAAGTTTATAGTTACATGAATTTTAACTTGGATTTTTAAAGAGTGCGCTAGAATAGCTAGATGAATTATACAATGCAGGTGTTTTATACAATATTAATATAAAATTTTTACGTTTATTTTGCGCTAATTTAAGGTATTCAATTCTCTTTCCAACCATATAAGTGTGCATAGGCCTAGACCCTACAGATCTGAGCAATTTGACTAAAGTTCGAGGGAGTACGGGATTTTTTCAGTAAAATCCTTGTTTACACGTATTTTTAAGGCGCTACAGCTTCTAAAAAAGAATTTGTGTCAAGAGCACACAGCGGGGCCCTGATAAAAAAAAATCAATTTTCTATCCAACCATATAAATGTAACAAGGGTAGACCCCCACAGATTTGAACAATTTGAACAAAGCTTGAGGAAGTACGGTTTTTTTCAGGAAAATCCTCCTTTACACGTTTTAAGGCTCTACAGCTTCTAAAAAAGAATTTGCGTCAAGAGATCAGAGCTGGGCCCTGATACGATATTCATTTCTCTATTTAACCACATAAGTATGCTTAGACCTAGACCCTACAGATCTGAGCAATTTGAGAAAAGCTTGAGGAAGTACGGGATTTTTTTCAGGAAAATCCTCGTTTACTCGTTTTGTTTAAGGCGATACAGCTTCTAAAACAAAATTTGAGTCACTTGCACAGAGCTGAGCCGTGATGGTCCCAATTATCCTCTATTCAAAAATATATTTTTTCGCAGGCCTAGACCAGGTATAACTCCCGATTTGAACTAAGAAAAAATAAATATACAATTTTATTTTTATTTAAATTTCTGTTTTAATTTCTCTTACGTCAAAATCATATTTTGTGTCTATTTAATTGGTGAATTTGTAAGGTTTTAAGATTACCTGCATGCTTGTGTATTCTTTAAATTCTTATAATTTCTACCTCATTTGTTGTACCTTTGATATTTCCTTCCTTTTCAACCCAATATCCTATTTCTATAGTAATAAACATCTAACTAAAGATGCTTGACCCTGACAAATTCTCCCAACGATATTTTTCTTCTTATTCAACTTTCTTATACCTTTTCAATCCGAGAGCCTCTCCTTTCCCCACCACTGCCCATAGCAAGACACATAAACCATAAATAGATACCTAATATCTTTGGTATATGACTCATACTTCTGGGCCAGACTAAGGGCAGAACCTGTTCCCTCCTCCAAAAGCCAGTCCTCGCCAATATTTCATTAAAAAAATCTGCTGTTGTGCTCGCGGGAATCACATTTCTTGGACAGTCTGGCTGACTCATGAATCCAACCCACTTTCATAACTAGAGCAATTGAAAATCTGTTGTAAACTATTGCCAGCCAAAATGACAAGTTGTATTTTACCCATCACAATTACAATTGAACACTTTTAACTTTTAAAACCAATCATATCGAATTGCTTTATATTTGTTTAAAAAGATTTTCATTACTGTTTTAGTACATTTTATTATATCTATTTAAATAATATACCCAAAACGGTTTTGTTTTCGACACCCTAGTAAACAAATCTTGCTAGTGTTAGGTAAACTTTATAACACACTTACTTAAATATCAGTGTAAGCTAATTTTTAATTTCTAAGACTAAATCTTTTATTGGTGCTTGGTTGCTTTTTTCAAGCCCACATAGTCATGCACGCGATCTAATTGTCAATCTGATAATAGTCTTGTTGACTTGTCAGATCAGGCATAATATCCTGGCCCTAGCTAGGTGTAGGTCAACTTAAAGTTTTTCCCTAAATGGTTTCACACTCTCCTTCCATGCCAATGTGGGTGCACTTCCTCTAAATCATACCTACCTCATTCTTAAACTAATAGTTTAATTAGTACATAGGCGTATAATCCGAACGGTTAGTAAGACGCGGTTCTAAAATAAACTTTTCAGAAAAATAAAATACAAACATTGTTCTTTGTCATGTCAAACACTTCCCAGATAACCATTTTAAACTAAATCATTATTTTCAAAATTCCTTCATTATTAGATTTAACCATGAGTGCAGCTAGGAATTCTGTCCTCCAGGGAAAACTAAGATCCCACTGGCCCTCGGTACCAACTATGGTTTTTAAGAGCATTTTGATTTAAAACGTGTCTTTTATATTCACCTTAATAATCGATACTTTATAATAATAAGAATGTTAATAATAATAATAATTTTTTACCCCCCTCGGTGTCCCAATGCTCTAACGCGGTAATCTCGTGTTCGACTAGTCTGCCACGAACGGGGATATCAGGGTCTGAACCAGGTGCAGTATACTGAGGATGGTTATCCCTAAATGGTTTCTTACTCTCTGACTCTACGCAAGTGCTGGTGCACTGCCTCCTAGTTATACATACCTCATCCCTAGCCGATTAGCTCAAATAGTACATAATATAACCTAATTGGATAGTAATACATGGTGGGAACAAAATGGTTGGATAGGAAATTGAATTTCCTATCATGGCCCTGCTCTGTGCTCTTGACACAAATTATGTTTTAGAAGCTGTAGCACCATAGAAAAACGTGTAAACAAGGATTTTCCTGAAAAAAATCCCGTACTTCCTCAAGCTTTGGTCACATTGCTCATATATTTGGGTTTTTATGCCTATGCATACTTTTATGGTTGGTTAGAGAATTGAATTTTCTATCAGAGCTCCACTCTGTGATTAAACACAAATTCTGTTTTAGAAGCTGTAGCGCCTTAAATAAACGTGTTAAGAAACGTAAAAATATTATATTAATATTGTATAAAACACCTGTTACCTTAAATTAGCGCAAACTAAACGTAATAAACGTATATTAATATTGTATAAAACACCTGTATTGTATAATTCATTGAGCTATTCTACCACATTCTTTAAAATCCAAGTTAAAATTATGTAACTATAAACTTTTCAACTTTCTAATCTAGTTACATATTTAGATCGTTACAAGACTGCATTTTACCTCAAACTCCCCAAAATAAACGTTTACGTGGATGTGGAATAATTCAACCCTGTTTTTCTGTGTGCAAATAATATGGCGTCGTTAAAGTATCTACTGCGGTCAATTATATATTATTATTATTAGCACCGCGTCTTACTATCCGTTCGGGTTATACGCACTTACGCTAATGTATAATGGTAGGGTGAGAGTGAGATGAATAGAAGGACCTACAGATTAACGTGTAATCCGAACCACGGTGGAGGCCTGGCATTCCTCACATTCACAAGATGTCTTGTCAGAGGTAAAGGAATGATTTGGTAATCAGATAAATCTTTGCCGGGACCAAGGATTGAACCCCGGCCGCCAGCATAGAGGTCTGACACCTTACCCCTAGACCGCCAGGTAACCGACGTCAATTATATAATAATAGTACTTAAATACAGGATTGCCAACAAGATTATAGTATGGTTTTATATATATATAGAACAAGCACCTTAATCACATATATATTCTGTAATGTTTATAAAAATAAGTCCTAAAATCTGTGTTTATATTTTAAAGTAATAAGACAATAAGTAAAAAGATTATAATATTTATATTAATATAGAGATAGTTCTGCTCTCTAGTTACCCCAGAATGAGTTAAGGATAAGTGCTGCTCTCTAGTAAACTTGGAATGAAATAAGGCGAGTTTCTTCTGCTGCCATCTATTAGACAAGTGGTACCGCAATTAAATGGATACAATTCAGGATCCTGTGAGTATAATGCAAATATTTCTAGTGGATACAATTCAGACTTTTTATTTGTAATGCGTGTTTAAGAAAATGTCTGAATGGCTACCATTCAGAATGGATACAATTCAGGATTTTGTGGATATTATGAAAATGGATACAAATCGGACTTTTTATTTGCAATACGTGTTTAAGAAAATGTCTGAATGGCTACCATTCAGAATGGATACAATTCAGGATTTTGTGGGTATCATAATAATGGATACAAATCAGACTTTTTATTTATGGTGCTTGTTTAAGAAATGTCTGAATGGCTACCATTCAGAATATACTATTCAGCTCCCCCCTCAGTGCTACTGACAGCTCCCCGAAGAAGAGTAGCATATCTCTTACCTCTGAGCAGAGAAAAAACACAGTTCAACTGAGAAGATTTTATTACCTTTTTTCTTTGTAAGGACTTTTCTAAACATAACATAATCTTTAAACTAGCTTACCTTGGGACATAGTATGTATAGATAATACTTAACATAAATAATTAGCTGTTTTATGCCCGCACTGGGTGTCAAAAAGCCTAAATTGTCAAGTTCGCAAATGACGGGATTTATGGTAAGAGAGAGATTGTTATTTGGAACTCTTCAATGTTGGTTTTACCACATTCTATTAGTCCTTAGATTAAATAAAGGCTAGTCCATGTATTATGGGCATACTTTAGGGTTTATACTCGTAATTGGCGATAATAGTTTCAAAAATATATAATTTTAATTTGTCTCCTCTTTGGCAAATTAAATCAAACTTCAAAAGAGACATCGAATTGAATAAATCTACAATTTGAAGGCCCTAAAATTATAATATAGGTTTATAAACATGTATGAAAATATATTCGAAATTAAATATCCACTCAATCATATAATATAAATTTAAAATGTAAATATTTTAAAGTATTTACATTCCTGTTATATTTTACGATTTAAATGAAGGATACACTTTATATCAATGACTACTTAATATTAGCTGACAAATTCTTCTTCCTGATTTAAATATGTAAATAAATCTTCTTATAAATCCAACTTTTAAGCTGATATCAGTATTACTCCCTGAATGCTAAATTGCAAATCATAAACAAAGTGGAAGAAATGTATTAGTTACATACCACATAAATACATAAATACATACACATATACATACATAAATACATATATACATACATACATACATACATACATACACACATACATGCATACATACATACATACATACATACATACATGCATACATACATACATACATACATA
>CABEEJ010002963.1:39688-81832 GCA_901482245.1 Timema douglasi
CATGCATACATACATACATACATACATACATGCATACATACATGCATGCATGCATACATACATACATACATACATACATGCATATTGCATACATATATACATACATACATACATGCATGCATACATACATACATACATACATACATACATACATACATACATACATACATACATACATACATAATTACATACATAGATACATACATACATACATACATACATACATACATATATAATCACATCTTTCCCTTACAGAGTAGGCATACCAATGATACATTCATCGAACGAGAGCGATAGTAAATAAATATTAAATGTCAACAGAACTAACCTAACTCAATGTTCATTAGGTTAGTCAAGGTTTCATTTATATTGAAACAACTCCATGAGTTCCTTGGAAATTACAAGACCATTCTAATCTCTTACAAAGCTTTACATTACAACGCTTGAACCAGTGGGTAAACAGAATTACGTTAGTATCAATATTAAACATTAAAACACAACACATTTAAAACCATAGTCATTATTATTATAATCACTTTAAAGATAAAAGCATGTAAGAATTTTAATTCTGTAAATTTATATTTTATTTAACTTTAATTTATTCTTAAGTGATTATTTATTTAAAACTTATTATTTTCAACGGGCATTGCATTGCGTCGAAGGAAACACCTAATAATGATGCCAATACATTTATCTGATCAAGAAATATTTTTTTACTGGAGTTTTTGTCCGGTTATTCCGTCCCCGCTTTGAAAACTATCCTGATCAGTGGTAATTTTATTGTCGTCTTCTAAGAGACTCATAATGGCCGCACTATACAAGGAGGAAAGAAATTGACTCCAGCAGTGGGGGAGAGGAGAGACGTAGAAAGAAACGAGGCTTTGTTGGAAAAAAAACGAGAGACGCGGACGGAGAAAAAGTAATTTAAAAAAAGAAGTCTTGTGATAATGGCAGGGTTGTATTAGTGCCGATTACACCACAATTATGTCAATAAAAGAAAGTACAATGTCTGGGGACATTTTTAATAACTTCCAGAACAAGACCATGACGTATAAGTGAGACTGTCTGATTCACTAATATCTAACACCCCCAACGCCGAAGACTACATGCAAGACGCCATTAACATGAGTTGATATCAACCCAAACTTTAATTGTGATTCATCCTTTGTTTTATATTACAATTTCGACCAGACTTCATTCAACGTTAAACATTTATTGTTCCAAGTTCAAAGGTTAATATTAATTTTAGCTAAATTCACTGACATTAGGATTTTTCTTGTAGATGTATTTTTTCTGTTTCAACATTGACTCTAGAATGAAATATTTATATATATATATTTGCCAAAGTAACGACTTCGACGAATGCAAGGACCTTATTTAGTATTAATTGTTTTAGTGTCCAACGACCAACATCATTGAGGAAATTGCCTATAAAAGTATACAGTATATATATATATATATATAAGGATTTCCAATTGTTTATTAAATAGTTGCTCGTTCAATAAGTCCACTTAAACAGTAAAGGTATATTTCTTCCAGCATGACCCAGAGGTCATGAGAGAGTCCCGTGCTCAATTTATTTGTTGTAATATTATAGTTTTTTTTATTTTACCCTGAGATAATTGTCGTAAAAAGCACATGTTGTTTGTGAACCCAAATATTGTACTCACATTTTTTGTTGCCTAAGCAAGTCCACAATTCATTTATTACTTATCTTATGTATTTTTTGTTGATGTCATTGGACTTAAAGTTAATAAATAGATAAATGCTTTATGTATATATATATATATATATAATTATTCCACTTTCCTATAAAATACACATCCTCATTATCATTAACGTTGTATTAAAGATTAAAATAATATAAATGTCCACAAGCAATCCTTTTAAGTAAATAGAAAGATATAGTTTCTCATGTCAGGCGAGAGACTCATTCTGCTCTTTGTGGCATTTTGGTGAAACAGTCCGTCTTCCATAAACAGTGTTTTTCAGATTTTAACTATTCTTTTATAAGATTTGTATTGTCCAGCTTGACGACCAGTATTGGATAGTCGTCAGGGGTTTGAAAACCCATATTTGTTACACATTTTGGAGAAAACACCTCGATGCACCAGAGAGTAAGTCTAGTCCAAACTTCACCATAACCACCAATATACACAAGGAGAGACTGCCGCCCTAGCCCACTTGACTACCAGTCCTGGTGCTATAGTAAATTGAATTATCTATAAAGGGGAAGGGGGCGCCAAAATAACTTATTTTGAGTGGTTTTTCACTGTAAATGAGCTAAGCTCGGAAGTTATTTAAAGTGACCCACACAACGAATCATAAACACTAGCCCCAGTAGCATTTGCACCCGGTTCAAAACCCACTACATACCGTGATGCACATACATTTTGTGGACATTGAACTCTGACCCTTCTTTGGAAACACAAACACTTGGTTCAGCATAGATTTTTAAATGAACATGTGATTGCTATATCTCTATTAAAAATGCATTTGTTTAAATATTACATGTTATAATAAATAATTTTTAATCTATATATTTAACTATTGACAGAAGTAATTTAATGAATGTTAAAAATAGTGGTTTAATATATAACGATTTATTGTGGTGAACACGATTGAACATTCAAAGTGAATTCTTACAAAGTATTTTTTGATTTTATTGTGGGTCATTGAAAGTTAGCAGAAACATTAAGTAGTCTAAAAATGTCCCACCCTGAAATAATTTAACAACTTGGTTTTGTTCTTCCTGTAACAGCTACGATCGTATAAAAGCATTCCTCAATAAGAATACATTTGCAGAACATGTATTGGATACTCAACATGCTTACACCTTTAGCAAGTGTCTCTACTTAGCGCAACTCTTTACGACAAAACAAGCCAAAGATATAACTCAATGAACATTGTCTGATAATTATACTAATACTTGACAAAATGGTAATGGGTATCCTCACAAGATACTATATGCTCCCAAGAGGCCCAACGCTATACATTAACGTCATTGGCACGATGAAGCACCACCTCATTTTTACCCGGGGAGTCCCCCATCTTGCGGTTTCTCGTTTCATCCAAGTATATTAAATTTATCTCTCTGGAGACACTCAAAAGAACAGGGGGATGCATATCCTACCACGTATATTTAAAATCTCACAGTGAGATTACACGCTTATTGTACAACCCTCAATGCCGCCGTTTACCGGATTCAATAATACAACATACTGCTGTCTGTCTTTAAATTCATGATGAGCACACCTGCCATAAGTTTGGACTAAATACTGTTGTAAGGATTAATAATAATAAATATTATTATATTGCATGTTGTTCCTTTCTTTAACTAATCTGTAAGAAATGATGAGTGTCTTACCCCAATTTAGGTTGTCACATATCTTACAAAATTAAGCATCAAATTAAGTTCACGCTTTTATAATTTGTTAAAAAGACATAGATTTGCAGAGAAATTGAGCAAATTTGTAAGTAGCCTGTATAGCAGAACCTCCCCCCGTTTCATTAAACAATAATAAAAAAATATATAAATATCTACAGTATTCTTAAGGCTATGTATGCCTACTCCGGAAATATAATAGTACAAGGCGTTAATTTCACAATAGACTGGATTGCCGATAACGATTAAATCAGGGTTCAAGTCCTGGTCGGATATACGGTGGGTTGTTTATCCTAAGGGTTTTAACCCTTTCTCTATCTCTCTCTCTCTTTCTCCAATGTACAGGGAGGGTGGGAAGTTGCTATTTTAAATTTTCGTAGCTGTGTTCATTATTGACAGATTAGTAAAAATGTTTATTTCCTGTTGTAGAGTCCCTGATAAAATCTTCTATTATCACAACATTTACCGTGAGTGAGTAAAAAAACTGGCAGAAAAACTGTCTTTGGACAACTGTGCAGAGAGATAGCTTCACATTTTGAAATGTGGAAATATGTCATCCTTGTGCGACGACAGTGGCGAGGTGTTCACGGTAAACTGGCTACACTTCATCCCAACACAATTGACCCACAAAATGAATGGCAAATGGGTATGTTTCAGATGTAATAAAAGTGGATGACCGTTGGCAGTGTGGACCCCGAAGAATGTTGCGATAGTGAGTAAAGGGTTCACGTGCAGCCCTGATAAATCAACACGCCAGGTTTCTCCCGACACACGGTGCGTACACTTTTGAAGTAGGGACCATACGGTTCCTTATCACACACCGATCAAACTATTTCACAAACCGAAACCCAGGCCATATAAGAGATGAAAAGCCTTCCAAATGTATTCTACCGGTGTTTCTGTATAATATAAAGTAATCACTCTTGGTTGGATGATTGAATCTGCTATCTCTAGATCAGAAGAAATTACATCTCAAGGCAAGATCCCAGGATTGGCAGGCTCAAAATCACATGTGTAATCTTGGGGGTCTCCAACTCAAATTTGTACTTTGCCTCTACTGCCAGAGGTAGCACATGAGTGGTCTACAATGTTGACAGCAATGTTGCAAGAATCTAAATTTAAAAAAATATATATAGTTGGTCTAGACGGTCAAAACTTTTGATATGGTACAGTACGAAACGGTAGTGCAGTGAGTAGATGCAAGAACAAAATGAAAAATGATGTTCTTCTGAGACTTGGGGAGTAGTATACTATGATGGCAGCTTTGAGGGCTCCGGGAAGCTCAGCCGAAAATTCTGGCACCGATTATGCATAGATCGAGGCAAATTTATATGTCCATGATACAAGACAGATCCTCAAATACAGCCACTCAAAGAGTTAACTTTGTGCACATATCTCCACATACATGATTGTGTATGAACTTGCTCTGGAACAGTCCTTCCCATATATGTAGCGGTGCTTCTATTTAGCTGTAGAAGCTTCAGTCACAATCACAAGAAAATTGTATTGCTTGTCACCAGAAGGGAATGAGCACGAGCACAATACAACTTGTCACCAGAAGGGAATGAGCACGAGCACAATACAACTTGGCAACAGAAGGAGATGGGCACGAGCACAATACAACTTGGCGTGGGCTGCACCTCAAGAGCATAGGCATACTCACTGGTTGCGCACCACAAATAGGGTGAACAACAATAATCTACATTTCATATGTGCAACAGACAATTACCTAATTAGGTCGAATTACTAGACATTGGAAAACCTAAATTCTTTCTTTTCTTCTTGTCAGTACATCAGACCGAAACATGGCCATACGGGCCAGAAAGTGGGACACACCCCATTGAAAATATCGGTCATTAGGACCGTGGAAAAAAACACGAGTTATTCATTAGGAATTACTCATTACACATCCAGCATGAAATTTGCTTGATTAATCCAAATGAATACAATTATATAATTATAACATCCTCTAACATGGTATTAACTGAGATTAACTTGAAACCACTATATAAATTACATTATACTATCTAACTAGTCGGTGACTTCCCTGGAAGCAGCAACTATTAGTATTTAAACTACATTATATAATTTCATCTAATTCAGTTCGACGGAACCATCTGAGTTATAGCACCGGATTTCTGCTGGTGATGGCCGGAGTTTAATGTTGATAAAGGACTATGTAGTTGAATAGAATTATAAGGGTTTTAGCCTGCGGACCGTGGTCCTATACGTGAGTTGAACCGATGGACCAGGAACGTTCGGGGAAGGGGAACTCCGGAACCACGTAGAATGTTCTCGTTTAGAGAAGGAAGCCGTACGCAGAACAATGAAGCACTGGGCAGTGTCGAGTGCTTCCTGGTGAGCCTCGGTACAACCCATTCACTGCAGTTGGCCGTCATGTCTTGTTGAATGCATAGTTGAATGGTGGTCCAAGTGCGTCAGCATTACTCTTCCTATAGTGGTTCTCATACAGAACAGAATTATATCACTATTAATTTATGCAAAATGATACTCTCTAGCTGGTGTCAATGTACGGGCTAGGAAAGTTTAGTCCGCTCCAGACATCTAAAGAAATTGTGTCTGTTGCCAACCAAAGATTTACAGGAAGCCTGGATCAATACATATTTGGGTGTAAGTGATGGATCATCAATATGTATGAGGATTGCAAACAATATCCTGCTAGAAATTTAATTCATCCTAGATTTCATTAGAAAACTGAAAAAATTAGGAAGATGATAATAATAAGTAATCAAATGCTATGTTTAAGTAAAAGAAGAATTACAGGAAACGGGTTGAATCAGTATGGTTCTTCGTTGAAGCATCCAGAAATAGTAATCTTGCTCACCATCCAGAAGCTGCAGAATTACTATGTAAATTATTTTTTGCATCAGTAAAATCAAATATAAATGGCTCTGGAAAATGTACATCGCTGACATGTATGAAATGAAGACTAATCAGTCTGCAACATGGAGGGAACATGAACTTGGAAACATATCTGTTGCCAGGAGACACATCCCTTTTGTCTCAATAGATGCAGAGCATGCCTGTGATCATCTTAGCAGCATGATAAGGGCATATTCAGACTTAATTGATATTTTCAATAATTAAAACACTAGGCAGCGATACTTCTTGGCTTATCCAGAGATGTAATGCCTCTCAGCAATTTTAAAGGTCAGTTCGGCTTCAACATAACAAGCAAGAAAGATACCATGCTATACGGCCCACAGTTGCTAGGCAACCATATAAAGCTGGAGAAAAAATAAAGTTTAAATATTGAATCATAGGAATACTTTTTCCATCGAAGGTGGCTTATTGCACAATTTCAATACATATGCATGAGTACCCCAAGAGTATGTTCAGAATATATTGAATGCAGATGAAGTCTGACAGAATATTTATGAAATATATGTCACTAAACACATCAATGGCGATGTTTATATTTGGGCACCAGTCCATAAGCAAAACAACAAGAGATCAAATGTATATACGGTCGTCTTTTGGTTTTGAGCATGTGAAACAGGAACATTGACCAAAATAATGCAATCTGTATTTTCGAGTTCACACTTACTCCAAGAGCACTTATTGCACTAGATGGATAAATAATGTCATGCATTGACAAATCAAAACTAATACACAACCTGCAGAACCTGGCAAACACATGTGAAAACAATGGACAGATAGAAACTACACCAGACAATGTGCAAGGCTAGTTATCATTAACACATCCAAAAATCACTTATGTTGATAGAGTGTTTCTTTTCCAGAAAATGATGACAAAATCAGGGGAAATTACAACAGTAAGAGATGTAGCACGGATTTTTATTTACAGGCTCACAAGTTTGACAGTAGTATTCAGTCATGATTTTGCTGTCTTTGATACATACAAACCTGATTCACTTAAAGATCAAACTAGATAGAAACGAAGAAAAGTAAAAACTTTTATACAATATCACAATGCAGATGCTAAAAAGATTAAAGGCATCCCGCTTACAAAATCTCGATAGCATAATAAAACAAAATCAGAGGTGACAGACTACTTTGATAAAGCAATCCTCAATTACAAAAAAATACTCATATGGCATGGTAATCACATCAGATAATACTAGAAGCAAACAGAAATGTACTTAATGGAGATAATAATCATGAAGAAGCTGACATGCTCATGATTTGCCTGGTAGTGTAGGCATCGTACCAACATCCTGTTGCGCAACTGGCTTTCTTCACTCATGATACAGACATGTTGGGCCTTGCCCTCGCAAAATATGACAAGCTTTACGAAAGGATATCAGGAATGGTGAATATGTGTCCAATCTAGTGAGCTTTAGGCATGGAAAAAGCATAAGCTTAACATATAGTTTGCCCATACACTGGACAATTCTCATGAATTTATAAAACTAAATGGCTTGAACAGTACATGAAAGCTGATGTTGAATAACATAGAGAAATGATTAATTTACCTGGGAAAGGAGATCTAACGCAGGAGGTGAAATGTGAATTTTAAAATGTGTCCACCCAAGGGTGTCTGCATTAATATTATAGCTGATCTAAGATGATATCTGTTGTTGAAACAACTCACTGAAAGCAACAAGTTATTGCCTTCACTTGGAGCACTTGAAGAACACATCAAGCACGTATAGTGACAAATGCTGGTTTGGTTCACAGCTACAGTCAGGCATCAGCAGCCTTTTGACACATTTCAATTCGATTAGTATACGGACACAGGTGTACAAACGCTTCTAGTCACTACAAAAATTCTTTCTGTATAAGTCATCATCGAGTTGGTTGGATACCACAGTAAAACAAACTGCTCCACACAAAAATGTTCACCTAAGAGAAATAACTCACCATGCAGCGAACTTTGGTCGTGTGACACAGAATGTAAAAATTATGAGGAATGTAACACTGAAATGAATGACAGTGATGAGGAAGAAGACGGGGTGTGATCTAATCAAGTTGTTGTGTTCTTTAAGTTTAAGTATCAACCTCAATATCCATAGATGAACAAAAATTGTTTACTTTTTCAATAATCAATTTTGTTTTGTTGTTTATTATAAATACGGATACCATTTTTGGATGCCTTGACCAAGAAACCCTTTGCTTATAAATTAAAATGGACTTACAAGGAAAACCTGCTCTTATCAATTAGATTAACTTTATATATATTTTAAAGCTGAACTATCAAGAGAGTCTTATTTTAGTGCAGCCCTATAACAATTTAAAACTTGTGGGCTTCTGCGCATACTTAAACATCAATTTATATATTCCTGATGTTACAAGCTTTCCAAAAAGGTATCTCTTGCCTAATATTAATACATTTAAAATAAAAATTATTTAATAATTGATATAATGAACCTGATTTAGTGAACATTTGAATTAAAGTAATATTTAATGTGGTGCACACATATATTCTCATAAACTAACGAAGAAACACTTGAAATATAGAGGAAGAAACGATGAAAGGAATTACGTTCACACAGAATGATCGTAGTTTAGGGTAATAAATGTTAATTGTTTTAATTTAGACAACATATGTATTCAACTACCAATACATGTATACACAAAGGTTAATATATATGTAACCCCAACCATAAATAGCCCCAAAAAGAGAAACATAAGAATTAGCAAATTAACATTTATTGATGACAAAAATTAGAATTAAATATATACAAATGAAAAAAAAACGAGAATTTAGTGGAAAGTGATGGTCCATGAAGTCCGGGATAGAGGGTGGACCTCAATTTAATCGTCCATAGTTGAAGCATTAAATGCATCAACTACAATATTATATTTAAGGTAAAATCCATAGGTAAATAGTGACAAAAATGTCCACGTCAAATTCATAAAAAAAGGTGATAAATTAAGAGTTAGGATAACTAATCTCAATTGACATAATAATTATAAAGGAGCAGTTAATTTCCACGCACGGTACGGTGGTATCTCAATTACCTAAGAAATTTCCATCCACGCCCAATATCTTGGCATTCAAATAGATTGAAGTGATTTAATTTCCATTCCCAATATGACGGCACTTAAATATAAATAAACTATTTAGAAAATATTAAAGCCACCTTAGTGTCTTCATGAAAATGTAAGTCTTAAACAACTTTTATTAAAGTGAGCTGATAAATATTATTTTAAATTTTATATTTGCTTTAAATAATTAACTACTATTTAATATTTAGCCCAAAAGGTTTTATTTTTAAAAGTTGAACAAAGAATAATTTATAGGTCAAAAAAAGAATTTTTGAATAAAAGATAGCAAACCTTCTTAATGGCAGTGCTTAGCTTACCTAAGCAGTAGACGGTGGTATTATGGATATCAATACATATACAACATCCCAATTCCCAATTTAAAGTTCTTGAACGTCATCACGTGATCATAGAGACTAATAGAGGGGAATTCAAAGTAGGACAGAGAGTAGTAAAAGTAGGGGAACATAGCACATGCATAGAACAGATGGGGGTGCTAGCCCAGAAGGTTCTAGTCTTGTAACCCTCTCGGTGCATTCATAACATTATAATGGGGTCTCGAGGCATCTGTGACGTGTGACGTCATCTGTCATGATGCACTACCAGCACTTTCTTTAGCAGAACTGGATATCAAGGTAATAATGTCAGTGGTGTTTTCTGATTAGGGATTTTAAATACAAAATTAATGTATATAATGTATAAAATTATATCACGTCATAAGGCTGGACTTTAAATGGACCTTATGTATCATACAGATGTTCAGCTATACACATTATGTATTATAATTGAACCTCAAATACTTCAAGCTTTTATTAAAAGGATTTGCAATTCTGATGGAAAAATATCTTAACTGCCCCCCTCACCCCTAAATCATCCTTGCTTACTTGGAGTGTACAATTGATACGGATTTTAGCTTAAGATCTATGCTTATTAACATTTTACAGGTATTGAAATAATAACAGTTTTCTCAACTTGCTTTTAAATACAATAATTATGACATTTATTTAAAATATGTTTACATAAAATACATTACATTCTCAATATTTTTGCCGAAAAAAGAATTGTGTTGTATTTTAAGATCACACAATTATTTTTAAATGATTTAATGTAAGGAGATATTCAGTTCGATTTGCTTCCGGAGTATTGGAGACACTCACTGGCACTCCATAGCGAGTTTCATGATATTGTACTGAAAACAAATAATAGCATTATGGAACAATATACTATAAATAAAAATAGTTAGATGAGATATAATCATGCAATTTTTATGTAAATTAAATCCTCCCTTTATACCTCAGACTTCAAATAAAAAAATTCTCATTGGCACTACAAAAGTAGTCTCAGAATGTCGGGTTGGACCGTCGAATTTGTGGCTTGTCAAGTCACTAATTACACTGGTAAACAAATATTTTGTCCTAAAGCAAATAAAGGATTATCTAAATGTAATTTTTTCCACTGATTCTAAAACAACTGGTCTCAAAAATTTTCAATCACATATAGTTTTAAAGTTATTCCCACTTTAAGATTATAAAGTGCATAAGGAAACTCTTTCCCATCCGGAATGGCTAGTGATCGTAGTTAAGTTGACAGAATGACCCCTCTCCCGCTCTTTCCCAATTTTATATAATATGTCAAAACTTTAAAACCTCTCTTTACCACCCCAAGCTTTTCAAGGCCATGCTATTGACATACTTTGGACATGATGAGCCATATTTTTTACTTGCGTATTGTCTAAGTCAGCTCAGCACTCCTTGGGCGTTGGTGGTCAGAGTTTTTCTGTAAACATCTAATACTGTGTGTTTCTTTATCATAAACTGTTATCTATGTATTTCAATGTACATTTTATGGTGTTTGTGTAGCTCAGTATACATTTTATAGTGTTTATAATGCTAAGTCACACAATGTTTAGTAATTGTGTCAATCATCCGCACTGTTTTTGCTAAATTTGTCGTGAGATAACATTTAAAAAGTGGTTTTAATCCACACTTTAAGAAGTATTATAAGTTTACTTTGGATACAAAATTGTTGACCAATATTTTGTTGTGTCACTTGCGTTAAACTCCTCGTGGTTTGGTTAAAGGATTCTCAGAACATTAATATTGATGTTCCAATGATTTTGTGGAAACAAAATAAGCTTTCTACAGATTGTTACTTTTGTCCTACAAACATTTCAGGCATTAGTTCTAAATCAAATAACACTGTGACATACCCTACTAATTTACCATCTACCATGAGGCCTGTACTTCACAGTGAACAATTTCCTGTGCCAAAGCCTCCGTAATATGCCACACTAGGTGATGACGAACATGAGGAAGAGCCTGTAGGTCATAATTATGATGATGAAGTAAGGTTTGTTCCAACTTTTGAGGCTTTCTGTTTAATTTCTGAACCACATTTACTCGCTTAGGGTGATCTCAATGATCTTGTCAGAGATTTGAACCTATTTAAAAGGCTAGCTGAATTGTTAGGGGCCAGATTGAAAGGCGATAATCTCCTCAACTGAGAAACAAAATTATATGTTTTTAGAGAAAGCCATAGTGACGTTAATAATTTTTTACAGGTATGTTTGTTCCGTTATGGAATCACTTGGTCGCGAGTATAAAATAGAGGAGTGGCTTTTATTTAGATTCTTATGAGATTAGCTTGAAAGCTGTGCTTCTTCACAATGAAAATAAGTTTCCATCGGTATCACTAGCTATATCTCCTCTTATAAAAGAAATCTATGAAAGCATACAACTTTTATTGGAAAAAATCAAGTATGAAGAATACAAATTAAATGTTTGTGGTGACTTAAAAGTTATTGCTCTATTGCTTGGACTTCAACTCAGTTTCACGAAAAACTGTTGTTTTGTTTGTGAATGAGACAGCAGAGACCAGATAAATCATTACACCCATAAACAGTGGCCAAAGCTAACGTTACTAATCCCAGGAAATGAGAATGCTGTCACTAAACTATTTGTTTATCCAAAAAGAGTATCCACTTCCACAACATATAAAGCTTGGTCTTATAAAGAACTTTGTTAAAGCAATGGCTAGAAGTGGACCTGGATTCACACACGTAAGAAAAAAATTCCCAATGATCAGTGATGCAAATATCAGAGAGGAAATCTTCGAAGGATCTCAAATGGAAGAACTGATTCAAGATGAGAACCTCAATGGTCAGTTGACTAAAGCTGAAAATGTTGCATGGGAGTCTTTTATGGGTATTTGCCTGAACATATTAGGGAAACATAAGGCAGACAACTACAAAGAAATTGTGAATGATCTTTTAAAATCTTACAAGACCTTGAGATGTAACATTTCTTTGAAAATACATTTCTTACATTCAAACCTTGATTTTTTCCTAGCAAATCTTGAAGCAGTCTTGGTAAACGATTGCACCAAGTTGTTTATGGCATAGAAAAACAGTACCAAGGTGATTGTAATACATTTATGCTTGCTGACTATTGTTGGACTCGTAAACGGGATGTATGATAGGTAAAATACAACAGAAAATCCTACACTTCTACCTTTTAGGTAAGATTGTCTTTTTCTATGTATGAATTTTAATAAATTGAAAATTAACACATATACACAAGAACCGAACCTGAAATATTTGGCTAAGCGTACTAATGCTCCTCCACTGATCTTCGTAACTATAATAACTTAATTCATTCCCTAATCTTCACCTTTCATATATATTTAATTGTATAACGTTGCTTTTTTCATGTATTGTAAATGAACATAATATTGTACATTTTAAGTGGGTATTATTCAAAAACCTTACGTGATACAGAAATTATAAAAATATATTTAAATTCAGCACAAAAAATACAATTATATTCGCAAATTTTTGTTTTTGGGACAGCAAAAATATTTTTTTATACCTGTGATAAAGGTGACATTAGACTTGAGTAAGCAAACTTAAATTTACGTTATTTTACTGTAGGTTAATGGACAGACTTGGTTGTTTATTCCAATGTGATAAGCAACATTTTATATTTGAATGCCTCACCATTCCAAGCTAGTTATTGGTTTTTAATTTGTAGAGTATTATTTAGGATAGTGGTTCTCAAACATATTTTAGATTGTAACCTTTAGTATTAATTAAATATCTAATATACCTTCATAGAAAATTTTTCACAAATGACAGGCCAAATGAGGTAATTAAAGGAGAAAACGTCCCTTATTCGCCTAAAAAATTCTTCACCGCTTAGTAGCTTCACCATTACGTTTGGTTCTCTTGCAATTTTGACAATATTCACTTGAGAATTGCTCGCGTACCCTATACATTATTTGCCGTTTGTTTGGAAAGTGATGAATGGTTTGTTTACAAGTTTATTGTTAATAGTGATTAGTTGTTTGTTTAGAAGTGAGTGATATGTGGTGGTTGGTTTAGAAGAGTATTATTAGAAGTTATGTGCGGTTTGTTTACAAGTACATTGCTAGAAGCTATGTGTGGTTTGTTTACAAGTGCATTGTTAAGAAGTGAGTGGTATGTGGTTTGCTTAGAATTGTATTGTTATATTAGTCATGAGAATGTTATTTCAAAATCTTACCTTAGCGGCCTCACTGCACATTATCTTAGCTGCATCCTCGTCACTATTCTGTTTCCCAACTGAAACATACAACCCATTTTATTACATGGCCTTTATCTAAAAATCACATTGTGTAAACTATTCATTTTATAAAAGTACTTTATCTTAAAAATATATTCTAATTGTTCTAAAATCCAAGATAATAATTTTTTCTTTTGTTTACCACTGTATAAATGCTCTTTTATAAGGTAGACATTCAATGGAACTCGTACGTATTATAAATTGGTCAAAATGATTTTCAAATATTAAATGTGATCAAAAATATCCCCCTCCAAGAACTCCTTCCCCTCCTAAAAATTGAAATATATTGCCCTTTTGTCACAAATACTTCAGTAGTGTCGAAGCTTTTGCAGAGGTAGGATGAGTTTTGTCACTCGTCGGTTCAAATACAGCCATACTTAATTTATGTAATCCTACATATACTGTAACTCAATAGAATATGCCCTATTTAATTATATTTTTAATGGGATTTGTATTTATTTTGACTAAGCCTAATATTTACATTGCATAGGTACTTAAACATAAGCTTTCATAAAAGGCCTACAAAACCCATGTTATATATATACACTAGTATGTAGACTTATATGAAATAGCTTCTTTTTATGTTCTCTCTATACCTCGGAGAGAAAGTATTGTGATCGTAAAAAAATTGAACTGGTATTTTGATAAATGTCGACGTTTTATGTATGACACCCTGAAACAAAAAAAAAATGTTTTGGCAATGCAGTTTGTCTGCTCGTACCACGAGCTAGAGCCGAAACTATATTACCCATTGGACTGAAGCTTATATCTGGGGTTTTCATAAGATCCCACGGAAGATTGTTGGAATTAGATATCTAACCCTAAATTTAAGGGTAGTTTATTGAAGGGCGAAACAAGAAAAATTTGATTTTTTCGAATCTCGCTATAACGATTTTATTAAATTTTATATCTATACACTTATTATTATAAATAGGATAGCAATTCTCATTTTATCATGATAATGATTTTGAGGGTGTATTACATTGGGAAAATTTTCCAATTTTGGTCATTTCTCCGCAACTATATTAGATACGAAATAACATATTATTTAAAGTTGTGGCGCAGTACTATTAAAGATAATATATTTTTATAAAACAAATAGTTTTTTTTAGCTATAAGCATATATATATNTATATATATATATATATTATAATTCATGTAATTGAAAATGAATCTGATTCTTATGCACTTTGGTGTACAAACATGTTTCTCTTTTCTCAATTTTTATGTAACAGTTTTGCTAGTTCCTAATGCCATAGAGTAAGTAACAGAGTATATCATTTCATTTATGTTCTTTGGTGTAGTGTTTCTACCAAAATATATATACCTATTATTTCGTTTAGCAAATATTATGAGTTTTTAGTTGTTTATTTCAAGATAAAGCAAGATAAGATATGTGCGGTGCACCGTATGTACCATTTATTATGTCACTAATAAATAAACACTTCTTACACACCTTTAATAATTGATAATTATAAATAAATACAAAACCACAATATTAGTTTTAAATATTTGATCAAATTATATGAAGTATTAAATGTACTTTTATCTTTAGTTTTACATATCAGTAATAATAAATAATCACTTCGATTTTATATAATAATTTAAGTTAAAATATTGGTATAAATAATTGATTCATATCTAGTTACAAAAAAATAATTATATTCATTAGAATCATGTATAAATGGTCATGGAGTTAATTGGTTGAAACCAAGCTCTGAGAAATATAAATATTTATTTCATATTTCAATATTTTTACTGTCCTAGCTTTGTAATAATAGTACTAGGCTATACTTTTTTCAGTATTTGTTCTTACCTTTTTTTTCTACTTTATCGATCCCACTATCAAACTCCTTCTTCTGATCGGGACTCATTTTTGAACACATCTTCTTGGCTTTCTCGGCGTCCATTCCCTTGTCCTTAATCTAATAAACATGCAAATTAAAATACTCAATATAATCCATTCTCTCATCAATAACTTGTCAACAAGATGACTCCTTTGTAAACAGTTTCACTTGATATATTACTTTTTCAATGCAACGTTGATTTTGAGCTATTTACTTACATATTATGCACTCATGACCCGTAAGCATTGATGAGGTTTTTTAAATTAGCTTGGTACAATCACCTATAACTTGTGTTCTAATGACTATCATCATACGAGTAATTAATATTAATAATAATTCTTTACGCCGCGTCTTACTATCCGTCTGGGCTATACGCTAACTACTTCTACTATCACTGTAGCAAATATATGTCATGTAAATGTTTAAGTAGTTTGGTACCAGTGACGGTCATAGTTTTGGGCAATGTTTAGGTACAGATACATGCTAATAAAAGCTACTGTTATTTACACACAAGCAGATACAGTTATTTTCTGGTATTTAAAACGATAAACCAAAGACCCTTGGAAAGAGGTTTGAGGAAAGTGGTTAAAATTAAATATATTTTAAAGATATTTTAGAACTCTAAAAATATAATCCAGAGTGTTTAAAAGTATAACGTAAAGCTTTACTTTAAACATACACAAATTATTTCTGAAAGGAATGCTATTTTTGTTGTTAACATTGACTATTCACAAGACAAGGGAGAAAACGTTGGATTACTGGGTATAGTAATTACATCGCAGGTTATCTTGTGATTCTATTATACTACCCTTGTAATAGGCCTATTTTATTAACATTTCTAAACTAGTCATCCTTTAATTCACTCTGCGTCTAGCAACATCAAAGTTATAAGTAAGTTTTGGTTATTCTTGAGCTTAAAAACGTTAACTACGCAAGCAAACTTTCCTTTGGAAAAGAATAAAAGGTTATAAAAAGGGGAAATCGTGAAAATAATACTTTTTTTTTAACTTCCATTGACTAAAGATGCTGTCTGTAAAACCTGGATAAATAGAGATAGTTTAAATATTATATATTTTGCTTTGAACATTTAATATATATATATTAGTTAAGTTAAAATTTAACATTCAAATTGTGAATAAAATCAACAAATTAAATGGTACATTTTTAAAGTCATTGATTCTCACTTATGATTGAAATATTGGTCATTATTAGTCTATTCATGTTGTCAATTATTAGATATTGCTTTAAATAATCAATCTAACATGTTTTTAATTCCTTTACAATATATTGTAGACCCTAAGAGTTTAAAGGCAGTTAAAATAACTCAACATTGTTTGTTATAACAAAGGAACGTATTCATGGGCTACACCAAAACTAAGTTTACAACCTAATTACGACATTTCATAAACATTCTAGCCCTAAATATTAGCTTGAGAGTCTTATCGTAAGTTTCAATAGTAAGGAACAGCTGAAAAAAGAATTATTCAATATAAATATCCTGAATAATTATTTTTTTATAAAATATTTTCTAGGTGGCTTTCCAAGATTTCTTATGTAGTTAGTTACAACATTTCATTTAAGTTATTCAAGTAAATTGCATTTCTTAGGGAGCTTAATTGAACTTAACTTTAATTTCATAAATAAAATGTTTTCCATCCATTATTAAAAATATCTTGCTTAAAATATATTATATTTTCGAGCAATTAAATTACTAAAATTATCACTTTCTGTGTTAAAATAAAAATTAAAACATAGGTATTACTTACAAGCCCCATTTTAACCAACGTACACGTCAAAGCTTTCTGAAAAAATTATAATACAAAACATGTTAGAATTCAGTGTAAATATTTCTGTATTAACAATGCTGACAAGAGCTCGTATCACTTTATATCATGTCTGTCGTACATATGTTTGGAAACACGAAACGGAGGAGACCGATATCTCAGGGCATCTGCCCACTTGTTATTAAGTATTGAATGGTTATGAATGGTAAAAATTTTGCTCTTTGGGTTTTAATATGTATTTTTATTTTTAACTTCAAGGTACGTTGTATATAATATTAAGTTCATACAAAACATACATATTTCTATTGATTTTATATAATTATTATCAAACTTTTTTAAGGCAAGATTAAATAACTAGTTCTAAAGATTTGTGTAACAAAATAATTTGTTCTATATATTTAAAAAATTGTGAATAGTTAGAGTTAATAATTAAAGATTAAATACTTTTTGTGTGTACTAGATTATTTTCTAGTCAATTTACACTAAAATTTAGTGTATGTTTAACGAATAGTGATGATTATGATGATTATAATGATGATGATAATAATAATAATACAATTATTGAACTGTGGTGTCTAGGAAATAAGTACAGTACATTTAAATAATTATTCAAATTAATTAAAATAAACTTAATACAAAATACAACATCTTCCTGTTAATATTAAATATGTTTGGATTAATTAAAATTATTTTAATTTATACTCTACTCTTAATGCATTAAATACCATTACCTTAGTATGTTTTTGAACGACTTAATTTATTATAAGTATATCTATATTAAAATTTGTACAAGACTTACTTTTTTTTTACCTTCAATAGCTCTGCCCAGGAATTATAAGAAAAAAAATTGTAAAATATAATAATAACAGTTGACACTATATCCGTAAACTTACATGACTATGATCGATTAAGGACAAACTCTATTACGTTTTACCAGATGGCGTGATCTGTAAGGTTAATGGAGATGTTAAAGGAAAATAGAGCCTGTGAACAATCACCCCAAAGTACACTTGGCCCAGATTCGAACCTCCATCTCCCCATCACCAGCATTCTAGTGCGCAGTGACATTGTGCGGGGTGTATAAGTCGTTGGCTGACACAGCCAGTTGGTTGATTAAGTGCGTGTTAAGTCCCCCCGATAAACGAGAGCAACTGAATGACACTACCTTTTCATCTTCATCTTCTGGGCATTCATTGGGGTTGGGAGGTCCTGAAACAAACACAGCATACCTTACTACCCAACCGGAATGTACCACTATTTGAGTCTAGGAAAAATGCACCCATATTTTTGTGGAGGGAGAGTGGAAAACCATCAGGGAAAAATACACCTTTAGTACATTCTAGCTTCAACCTTTACATCAACAAAAATAATTACTCTCACGCAAGATCTACAACTATTCAATCATCAAATAGACTCTGTTTTATTTTTTACGGAATCTAAATATAATTGTTTAAAAAACAAAATTTTAAAAATTGTACTTGAATAAAATTTGGATAAACGGAGTAACATATGATTTTTATTTTGTTTATAAATATTGTTTTACTGTGTAATAATGGGGAAAATTGGATGTGAAATTATTTAAAAGGTGATCAAAAATTTTTAAATGACGATATTATGGCGATATTTTTAGTTGTTTGTGGATAGTAAAGCAACATCAATGAATTTAAGTACTCCACCTAAGTGTAGTTTATGTAATATTTGTACTGTGTACAGTCAACTCTGGTTATAAAAAACCTCTACGGACTCAGATATTTTGTTCATTTTGTCCGAAGTTCACTGAAACCGATATAAAAAATAGGAGTTCAAATACAATAGCTCTTTATTGAAATCTACAAATTAATTATTTATAAAATCAGTTATATGGTGCTGTTTATTGTATACTTCATTCACGGTAGGAGTTTACCTCTGAAAGGTCTTTTTTTCCTACCAATATCCTACTATATAATAGATTTCTGGTAGGTAAAAAGGCCTTTCAGAGGTAAACTCCTACCGTGAACGAACTATATCCTGTTTTAATCAATATCTTTTCCAAATCCTTCTCAAGAGTCTGTGCTTTTTATACATTTGATTCCACACTATCCATGCATTCAATAAACTAAACTGATGTAAAAGTCTAATTTTTTAAGTTTCATATACCCTCTCGAAGAAAGAAATTAGTGAAAACTATTACTTAAGGGCCACAGACTGTAATTTACCGTCCTGGAACTCCTGTCATATTGATACAACTTAGAAGACTGTCTTCCTTTACTGTCGCAGATAAAGATATTAAAATGTAAAGACAGGCCAATGAATGCAGTGATTGTATAAGCCCAGCCGTAGGTGACCTGGTGGTCTAGGGGTAAGGTGTCAGACTTCTATGCTGGCGGCCGGGGTTCAATCCTCGGTCCCGGCAAAGATTTATCTGATTACCAAAGCCTTCCTTCACCTCTGACAAGACATCTTGTGAATGTGGGGAATGCAGGCCTCCACCGTGGTTCGGATTCCACGTTAAACTGTAGATCCTTCATTTCATCTCACAATCACCCTACCATTACACATTAGTGTAAGTGCGTATAACCCGAACGGGTAGTAAGACGCGGTGCTAATAATAATAATAATAATATAAGCCCAGCCCTCCTCCTCTACAACCTGTATTCCTTTTCCACATTCCGTACTTTCAGTCAAATTTTGTGATGCCTAAACAAGAACACAGGTATAGAATAGGTGTCAAGTTTAAACAATTAAAAAGTTTCGTTTTAAAGAACTATGATGTTAGAATGACATTTCTTATTGGAAGTTTCAATTTTTCTGTTCACTAAATCCGAATTTGAGGGTTCATTATAAACGATTTTTTTCAACACACATTGAAATATATGATAGTTGAAACCAATACATTAGGTTCAATGAAGCCGAATGTTCACTACAACGAGAGTTGACTGTGTATAGTTTGTTTTTATAGTAATTTGAAATTCATAGTAACTATCAATTAATTCTGTTTCGAGCAATTTTGTAAAATTTTACCGTAAATTAGTTTTATGTTAAAGGCATATATTCACGTGTTTTGAATTTTCTACAGCAACTAACAAGAAATAATAATATAGAATCGTAACAATAATTCCAGTTTGTAGTGTTGAGTCGTCTCATTATGTTTGTACTCACCTGGGGGTTTTGGGGGCGCTCCCATACTTGGTGGCTTGGGGGTTCCTGCCTCCTGTTTACATTCTTGGTATTTTTTCATAAAAATATCCATGTTCGATTCCTCCTGCTCGAACAGAAATACAAATCTTTGCATTACTTCAAATAATGCGGGGTGGTTATGCAAATGGTTGGCTTCATACACAGTTTAAGTTAAACGAGTAAGTAATCTCATCATAAAGTACGATAAGAGAATGTTGTGGGCATATCTTAGAGTTAATGGGATGAAAAAATGTTCCCCTTTATATCAAATGTATATATTATGTTGTGCATTTCTACCTCAAACATTTTGGTAGAATATTTAAATGGATATATAAAAAGTGTCAAGGTATGGGACAAGGGGCCCCTCTTCCCCCTTGGATCTAGTGTATGTATCAGACTCCAGTCTATTAACACACTGGTGGATGGAAGATCTCACAAAGAACTTTATAAACATAACTGGGAACTATCCTTTATTTCTTCTTAAAACTTGGCTGTACCCAAAATTGAATACAAACATCTTTGTAAATAAAACGTTTTAAATAATTTGGTCAACGACCTCAATATTACTTTAATCATTAAACCATAGAATCCAAAATTTGGAACATTAGTGCCATTTTTTGACAGAAAGGGATACTTGGGAAATTCGCGAAAACAAGAAAAATGAAAATCCTATTAGGACAAAAATGTGTAAAACAATTTCTGAGCAGCTGGCTGGGATTATAACACAACCCAATTATTCTATGAGCAGCTTTCTGGGTTTCTAACACCAACCATTTAATCATTGAGCAATTGGCTGGGATTCTAGCACAGACCAATTAATCTCTGAGCAGCCTACTGGGATTCTAATACCAACCAATCAATCTCTGAGCATCCATCTGAGACTCTTACACTGACCAATATCTCTCTGAGCAGCCTACTGGGATTCTAACACCAACCAATCAATCTCTGAGCATCCATCTGAGACTCTTACACTGACCAATATCTCTCTGAGCAGCCGTCTGGGATTCTAACACCAACCAATCAATCTCTGAGCATCCATCTGAGACTCTTACACTAACCAATATCTCTCTGAGCAGCCTACTGGGATTCTAACACCAACCAATCAATCTCTGAGCATCCATTTAAGACTCTTACACTAACCAATATATCTCTGAGCAGCCGGCTGGGATTCTAACACCAACCAATCAATCTCTGAGCAGCTTGATGGGACGCCTACACTGACCAATCTTTCTCTAAGCAGCCGGCTGGGATCTGTTGTGCCAAGACCTGTTGTTATGAAGTGAATAATCACCAAAAAATTTGTCTTTACAAAACAATTTACGACAATGTACGACACTGTACGACAAATCACAACAGGATGCATTGTTATCTGGATTGTGTGCAGAAAAAAAGCTTTAAAGCATTCTAAATCTAATGTGAAGGGATAAAATCACGAACTTTCACTGTCTTATTCTTTCATTGTACAAGGATTTAGCATTGTCGTGTGTCGTAGTTTTCTACTGAACTTTTGAGGATAGCAGAGAAAACAATAATGACTGGTGGTGGGGTTTTTGCAGATGAAAGAGGAAAGCACAAACATATACCTCATAAAATTAAGGATAATTTATGGAATATTGCTAAAGAACACTTTGGGCATACTCCTCATAGTATATCACATAATAATAATAATAAATCTGAAAATCTGTACTTTGATAAGCTTGAACTAAGGGTTGTTAAATTATGTATATGTTTTCAAAAGTATTAACATGAAGTATCATGCATATTTTAAATGTTTCAAGAAACTGAACTATTATTTCAGAAATCCAAGAACAGATGTTTGTGAATATTGCACAGCGGATATTGTTGAGTTAAAATATGATCCAAGCAATGAACAGAAACTGTAATATGAACTCCACTTAAAGAAAGTAGCAGCCCACAAAATATTGAATAATAAATTCATTTCAGAAAGTAAACAAAATAAAAACCTACTTGTATTTGAATTTATTATGCACAAAATCTACCTCTACCAAAGATAAATGTGACAGCCCAGTTGTACAAACGGTTACTATGGATGTCCATTTTCAATGTACACTGTTAAATAATGGTTCGAGATTTTTAAATAATATTTCTTAGAATGTGAAGGGTAAAAATATGCCAAGTCTGTATGTTCGTTCGTATTTGACTTCATTTTAAAGAAAATGTAAACAATGAATGATTTGAGGCATAAAGTTTTTTTCTATGATGCTGCTGGTGGCCAAAATAAAAATGTGTTGATGATGGCTTTCTGTACATGGTTTGCACATACTTCGAGAATTAAAGTAGCTCACATTTTTCCAGTAGAGGTCACGGGTACAATAAGTGCTATATAAACTTTGGCCTCTACAGTAATAAGCTAAAACGCATGGAAAATATTCAAACTTCTAAACAATATGTAAAGGTTTTGAAGGAGTGCAGATACAACCCATAGCCCATACAAGTTATTCAAAGACGTGATATTTTGAAAGATTGGAAGGTATGTTAACCCTAGTACTTTCACAAGGTGTGGCATTCAAGTTTCAATACTTTCTTCGAATACTATTCAACAACACAGGTGTCGTCATGGGGTCAAAATCATACACCGAAGTGTTTTTACGATTTAACTTTTTGAAAACTCCTTCAATTCCCTAGAACTAGGTCTCATTTTCACAAAAAGAGCACATACAATTCCTGTAAGACTTGAAGACACGGAGCCTCTACAAATTCATGTCTCCCGAAGTTATTGACTTGCATCACTATTCATTGGCCAACCAACAAACTTCTGGTAATAGTGAGGATGGGCAGACCCGAATTGCGCCAGTTATTAAGGGATTAAAAATTGTTTACTAATCCCGGACCCGAATTGCGCCAAGTCAAGTTCGGGTAGTAGGTGAGGGAGGTGGGGGGGATGATACAAACAAAGACCATAGCAAACAATCTCTCCCCTTAGAAAAGGAATGTAAAAACGCCCTAAGTGCCCCCAACAAGACTTGTAACAGTAGTATTGACATCCGTCTGTCCAATACTTATTAATTGTCTCGACAACAGTGACTGTCCCGGTGTATTTTTTTTTCGGGTTTAGTGTGAACTGTGATAATATTCGCGAGAATTATTGATATGGAAAGGATTTATAGTGCAAAAGAGAAAGTTCGGATTGTCTATAATAAATATATGTATCGACAGGAGAATCAATTAAAGTTGACGAGGGAAGAGAGGTGGAGATGCACTAAAAAAAGGACTGCAAGGCTAAAATATTTACTCTTGATGGTGGACTGAAAACGAACACAACCACGAATCACTACTAGATCAAGAGTTGAACAGAAGATCCATTAGCAACGCAGTTAAGAGGAAAGTTAATCCACACAGAGGACATTGACCTGCAAGGACATTAAATGTATCAGGAATAACATCAACTACACTAAACTAAAAACACTGCCAAAGTTGCCAAAATCTTCCGAAGAAATTCAAATTGCCATAGATTCAATTGAAATAAAAACTATTCAAGACGAAAACATTTTGTTGAGAAATGAAAAAGAGAAGGGTATCGTGATATTTTCTTGTGACTCGAATCTTGAGTATTTGTGCCAGAATGAAATTGTGATAATGGATGGAACCTTTGAATACGCACCGAAACATTTTCTTCAGCTTTTTACTGTACATGGATATTTCGAAGGGTCATACATACCTCTAGTATTTTGCCTACTTAAAAACAAGAAAAAGCAGAGCTACATTGACGCTATGAGAATCCTAAAGGAGTGCGAGAAGAGACAACTTTACCGTCAACTTTTATAGATTGTGATTGATTTCGAGCAATTGATTCACGAGTGGATCGTGTCGACTTTTCCACAAAACAGGATAGTAGGCTGTCGATTTCATTTAGAGCAAGCATGGTAAGCAAAACAATTTTATTTTACAACTTTACATAAATAATGTTATATAGTTTGTGACTTGATTATTATATTTTTCACCGTTGAAGATTTTTTAGAACTGCGTTTTACTACCTGTTCGAGTTATAGGCCTCCTTATTTACTAATTATGCTAATAGGCTTTGGTATGAGATAGGTAGAATGCAGAGAAAGTGAATCTGAATTTGCACGTAGTGAGAGTGGAAAACCATTTAGGAAAAACCACCTTCAGTTCACTCGACCAGGATTCGATCCCCAACCTCCCAATTATCGACTTGATTTTTTTTATTCAAAGTGTATATCTGGAGAGTTTTTTCTAAATCATGAATAGAACTGTATAATCGATCTTCAGAAAATAATTGAACCATGGGCAGTTTACTAAGGATTAATTTGAAAATAATTTAAAATTTCTCAAAAATATCTTTAACAATTTTGATTTAAACATAGGCTACATTTTGAATGTATTTAAGATGACAATTAATACTGTTTATTTGGTTTAGGGGGAAAAGTTATTTTAAGGGTAGTAGATGACTAGTTTTCAAAAACTCAAAATATTTTGAAAATATTTTTAACAATTTAAAAAAAAATTGGAGTGCATTTATAATGAATAATAACATTGTGAGGGGCCTACTTAGTTTTGGGCAAAACAAACTATTTCAAGGATAGTTTTTTACCCCCTTGGGTGGCCGGACGGTCTAAGGCGCAACTCTCGCACTAGACTGGCCCTCGAGACCAGGGAGGTTTGGTTTCGAACCCAGCCGGGTGCACTGAGGTGGTTTGTTTCTAAATGGTTTCCCATTTTCCCTCCATGCAAATGCGAATGCACTTCCTATAAATTCAAACTTCCTAATCCCTAACCCATTATAGTAATTAGTACATAGGCTATAGCCCGAACAGGCAGTAAGACGTGGTACTAAAAAAAAGGATAGTTTTTGGTGACTAGTTTTCAAAAACCATTAGCAACTTGTGCGCTTAGTAAAATAAAACAAACATATGGTAAACAAATTTAAAACACTCAAATTAAAAATATTAGCCAAATAAAATAATTTATTATTTGGTTTTAACACAGAGATCCATATAAGTGTAATTATCTAATCGTCGAATGATATTGTCTCAGCTGACCCATTAATTAAAAAGTGAATATGCGCTATGATAAAGTATCTGCCATTCTGTCATAGGCCTACTTTTTATTTGTTATTCTTGGCCATTTTAAACATATGCCGGCCAAAAAAAGTGAAATATTTTCCTGTCTGTGTGGGTGTCATCACATTTATGTACATATGATTACGGTCAAATTTTTTTAGCTACGGTCACTGATAGGCTATTTTGTAAAATATATTTATGATCTGTATTAAATCAGACTATGATACAAAGAATGCTACGTTCCTATTTTACTTCCTGCTTCCTTTTAATATTTTTATCATTAACATCTACTATGATTCCTTTTAGGTGGACAAAGATTCTAAAGCTCGGTTTGGCTGCCACATACAAAGACGAAAACTCGGATGGAGGGAAATGGCTCCACTACTGTTTTGGGCTCACTTACTTGAGGCCCGAAGAAGTAGAAGACGCTTTCTGCGATCTGATCAGCATCCAGCCAGCTAATACAAAACTGACGAGCTTCACAGATTATCTAACTGAAACATATATAGATTAGATGGAGCAAGCGAAATCCCCGCCACGAATTTGGGCAGCTGACTCATCGGACTTATGGAGGACAACAAATGCGTGCGAGAGCTTCCATTCTAGATTTAATTCATCATGTGCTTCTCCACACCCAAACATTTTTGTCTTCGTACAAAATTTAAAATCGGTCCAAACTGACATGTACATTCGAATCAACAGTGTAAGAGAAGGTAATGTGCAAAATACGGATAATAAGTTTAAGTTGAAACAATCATTCATTGAAAAAAAACTTAAACAGTTTAGGAATGGAGAAATAGATAGATTAAGCATAGTGAAGTGTGTGTCCTTCCAAAACTCCTTTGTATGACTTGTTTGTATTATGTCTGTTATACTATTATTTAGCATACATATAGCTATTACTGACAGTGTTTTAAAAACGGAAATTTCACTTTGATATAATATTGTTTGATTTTTAGCTAAATATAGTTAACTAAATTATATTTTTTGGCTTGTGTCCTTCTTGCCACCAGAAACAGCATTAATATTTGTTTATGTTCAGAGTTGGCGCAATTCGGGTCCTGTCTTGGGAAGGGGGGTATTGGCGCAATTCGGGTCCGGTCTGGGGGTTCACTTTTAAGCTCTTGGCGCAATTCGGGTCCGAGCTAAGAGAATTGGCGCAATTCGGGCGAGCCCGTGAGGATAGCTCTTCTAATTCAAACTCTTCTGATTAAATATTTGATAAATATAATGTTTTTATAGTGAACATTGAAACATCAATATATTAAGGAAAATTAAGCTCCGAGTATTAAACTTATCGCTGTGTTACTGATCTATTTTATTTACATTTAAAATCATCCAGTTTTTTTAAATGTAAATAAGACAACATTGTTCATAGCAAACACTTTGAAAATGTAAAAAAAAAAAAGTTTGGGTTGACGGAAAAAGGGCGTGTGTTACCTTATTTTTTGTTTGTTAATTTTAATGTCAAAACATGTTCATTTAATGAAGCTGCCAACATAAATCTGTTCAGAAAAGATTAAGCTTTCTCAATAGCGTCCAACAAAAACCTACTAAACTTTTATTGTATATTCAGACTAAGCTGAACTTTCAAATCGCTATATCTCAAATCAGTGACTTTAATAATACGCCTCTTTTCCATCAAACTCCTCAATTATGGTCTGGCACTTTATCTTAGTCGGTAGCGTGTCTTCCGTTCAAGCTAATAGTTACGGGTTTGATTCTCTGCTTGGATGAAAAGTTGATCATTAGTGAAGTGTGTGTCAACCATTTCACAGTGATGAATTGACGGCTGTTGTGTATATTATAGATTAAAGATAATTTATTAGTAATTTGCTGGTATAATCATTAGGTTCATGTATTAAATACCTTAAATAATAAATTATATTAATTATTTATATTAATAAAAATAAATGTACTCACCGCGACTGTTGAAATGGTTGCTATCCATAGGATGGAGCACAGTAAAACAAGCGGGTTCATTGTTATTGTTGAACTGTTTTGGTTCAAAGTAAGTTTGTGGAAGCTACGGATAACATATGAAGCGGTGACGAGAGTATTTATGGCTCAAATTGAAGGCTATCCATACTTGCGTGAGAGGCCCTCTATTGTTTTGATAAGGCGGATGTTAATTATTTACCTTTTCACAATCACAATAAATTAATGATATTTGTCCCCATAATGGAAGAAGGTTTCTGTCTGCTGGACACTTTGTTGACCGTGTAACTAGAGAGAGGGCAATAACAATACATACTATCTACAGGAATCCTGAATATTGTTATGGATGTACAGAAGATGATCTGCATACTATAATCAATGTGTGATCATTAATGTGCAGTATCATATTGAATACATCCTACATGTGACCTAATTGACATAATTTTTTACATAATACTTTCCAGGAAATCCTTAACGTAACTCAAGTAACGCAAGCTGTAAATATTAGTATTATTTACCACCAGACCTAGTGACTCATTAATTGTAAGCTCTAAATATTTATATCACTAATTATTTTCAGCCTGAGACCCTTTAATAAGTATGTTAATTTATATATCACAAGTATTTGATTTTTTTTTAAGGTTTAAGTACTATTTGAATATTTTTGAAAAACTCAAACGGGTCTTATAAGACGTGGTGCTAAAAATAGTTATTTTTATTTATTTAAGTTATGTTTATAGGCTGTTGTCATATTTTCATGTTTTTTGCGGATGTAAAACGATAGTTTTTTTTAGAACAAAGAACAGATAAATATATTTAGGCTGAGGAGAAATGAACATTTAGAAGAATGTAGAAAATCAGATAGTGAAGAACTTCAACACTTATATGTACTTTCATTCATATCAAGGATAATCAAGGTGCACAGGATGATGAGGGTGGTCATCTAGTGTGTATGGGTGACGTCAGTCGAGTATACATCATTTTAGTTGGGGAACCTGAAGATAGACCAAGCCGTTGATGGGAGGATAATATAAATGTATTGAAGGAGTTTGGGTGTCAGGCTTGGATTGGATGAAGGTGTCTCAGAATAGGATTGAATGTCAAGCTTGCATCCATTAACTTTCGAGTCCTTAAGGCCAGTCAAGCTGCTAGCTACTTATGATAAGCTATTTAAAGGTAGATTTTAGCTGGAACAAATTATAAAAACAAAATTTAAAGTTGTAAAATTTACCATAACTTATCTTCTATATTCACATATCAAATAATATTAACTTAAGCTGTAAAATTTGAGAGATAGTTTCAAGAGTTATATAGTAACCATCAATATAAGAGTAAAATTTCATTAATATTTATCGAATCAAAAATGTATATAAAAATACCCCTTATACCTAGTTTTTACAGTTGTTTATTAGCGTTACTATTGAGTCTGATTAAATTTGGAAGAAAATACAAAAATAATAATTTGGTCTATCCACCCACATATAGTTATTGTAAAGTCTATATGCTCTTCACCCGACTACACGCGAGCCATATCTTTACAGTAATGGATAATGGATTAGCTGGAAATAATTTAAAGCAATATATTAACATTTGCTTGAGGTAAGTGGGAGGAATTAATACATAAAGCCCTTTAATATTATGTTTTTCGGTTTGAATCAATTGTGTCACAGTGCGGATATTTATGAATGTATTATTTTTAATAAATATATTTTTATCAAGGCGATATATTTCTTTCATCGCCAAGTATAGCAATTAACTAATTCACAAAAATTGGATTATTTATTTCCGTAAGAGGTATAGATTTAACGAAATATACTACTCTCAGATAATAATGTCATTAACATATTTACCTTTATCTTTAGACAAATTCGACAACTTAACATTTTAATTTATTTATTTATCGTTTATAATAGGATACTTATAGCAACGCATATATTTATAATCCTTTCATTTATTTATGCTAAAAGTTAAATTCAAACACCAATATCAGTGGACAGGTAGACTGAATGTCAAACTCATCTAGTCTGGTTTGTTGGTATTGGGAATCTCTGGGTTCAAATCCCAGCTAATTATACTTATGACGTATTCCCTAAATGGCTTTTCACTTTCCCTTTACATAACTCAGGTTACAATTTCCCTCAATTAAACATTTATTAATACCTAACACATTAAAACAATTATGGACATAACTGTTTGCCAAAGTGGGACCTTAACGTAAGAGTAACGTAACATGTTTGTTGGTAGCCTATACTCGAGCTACGGCAGTAGTGTGACAGCCATTATTTGGCCATTATTTTACAGTTATTGTCCATGGTATGTAGAGTTATTTACCACTTTTACTTTTTGATTGAACAATACTACATTATTATTGTAATATATATTTTTTATTTCTACCAAATGATTGGTGATGTCTACTCTCAACTTGATTACTTTTGTTACAAATCTGTAACGTTCACACACATCCAAACTATCCGTATTATCACTCTCTTCATAAGTGTTTTCACCAAGTCTCCATCTTCCTTATAACAATTACAACACAAAAATGTATCACCATCAATTACGTTTGGAATATGGTTTAGATGTTGTTTTGGTACACACTTCTCATGGTACATTTTTATTTAAAATAAGACAATCAATTTGGGCCCCTAAAAATATGTCTGTTTTACTGCTGCATAAGTGGCATACACGAATATCCTTATTGTTTTCATTTAATCTTTTGAATAACTTGTGATATGCTGGTGTTTTTTGTGTTTTATTCTGCCTTTAACAATTTTTTGCTTAAGTTTATTTTTCTATTTGCCTTTTCTTTTTCTTTCTAAATTTTCGCTTCGCGTTTCTATTTAAAAATAACTTGGTATTTTTTAAATGTTACTGCAAATGATACTCTTTTCTTATTAGGTTTACTATTCATTTAGGTGTCACGAGCCATATAAGACAATTTTACATGTTATTAGTTTTGACAACTTTTAAAATTGAAGAACTACTGTTGGTGCATTCAATGTTGGCAATTTTACTAGATTTCCCATAATAAGAATCATTTATTTGATAATCTGCCTCATGAGCATTTGCTAAATACATACTGGCCTCTTGACTCACCTCACTGCGATTTTTTTGGTTTATTTTCTCATTGGAATAAGCAGTGGCTATCACTGAATTAATAAAACTACATAAGGTTGTGTCATGGATGTTTTCGTTAGGTTAGAGCAATAATATCTTTTTTTTATCAAAATATTACCACAATATTAAAAGTAAAATCAAGCTTTGATGGTCACTTTCATTGGAATTACTTTCTTTTATTATTTTGAATTTTTCAATCTTGTTTTCCCCAACAATTTCAATAAATCCATAATATGTCAATGAAATACTCAAATCATATTTACTCTTTGATTCAATATTATTAACTTCTTTCTTCTTTGACCTACCAAGATATTTACTGTAGTCAACAGCATTAGGACAAAGTGGAAAAAGTCGCCATATTTCAAACCCTTAATCAAGATTTATGGTTTAACACTAGATGCAACTACTTGTTTTAAAAGTGGTGGAAATTATATCTTACTGACAACATCGCCTGGGTTGCTGGTTAGCCGATCCCGCACTGCTTTCCGCCAAAACATTTTTATTGGGCGAAAGACTAATAATACATCTGCTGGCTACAATATTCGTGTATTATTAGGATAAAGACTTTATCCTAATTTTACATAAAGTATCATAAAGTGCTATAATCTCTATTCCTAATTTAAACACAGTACACTCAGTTGATATGTGAGATGTGACTTGTGAAAATCAAGGAATATAATTACTGGAAGTGTTACACCATGCTCCTGGAGATATGGATGAACAAAGTTGGCAATGTATTCGAAGAATACTTCCGTTGCCATCCATCCATTATCACTTCTGGCAATGTCCCAGTCTGCAGAAACTAACTTAGAAATGTTTTCGGGAATTCTTTGATAACGATACAAAATGATCGGACTACAGGAAACACCATTCATGGAAAATGTAAACATAAGTCTTATGTTTTCTTTGGATGATCCATGTTCAAGAGATTAAATATTTTTGTATTCCTTTTTGTTTCAGAGATATACCGTTTGATGGACATATTAGAAAACCTGTCGCATCATTCATCACTATTGAAAATTCTAGATGGGTCACTAACTGCACCTTTAAGTTTCATTCTTTTATGTACACACGTAAATTATCAAATCATTTGCTGATGTCATTTTCTGAGACAAACGAACTGACCAAAGTTACAGCTTTACTGGTGCTTTCAGCTATATCTCGGTGATGCCTGAGAAAAATCTATCAAACACCAAACAAAGAATTTTAGCAAACACACACAAAAAAATTTGCTAATACTCTTTTGATTAATTCCAGGATATTTCAGAATATTGGAAACAATATATTTTATTAATTATGTTGTTTGGTTAATACATTATTACTTGCGTGATTAGTAAATATCCCCTGGAACTGTCTTCTTGGACACAAAACAATTCAACAGCATTACTACAAAATGTGATGTAACCTTTTCACCAAATTTGGCTTAAAGGTATCCTTAAGCCATCCATAGCCGGGACGATTATCCTTGAATGTATTAGACCTTGGATGAATTTTTAAAAATTCCTGGACACTTGAGATAATATCTTCTTTTTTCTGCGATAAACTTTTCTTACTGGCTCGTGTATCCACCTGAACAAAACAGTAAAATAATTAAAAATATATTTCAATTACTACAACATTTAAAAATTAAATGTATTCCAACAGTGAATTCATTTCCCTAATTTGTAATTGATAGGGGTTATTTGTTGCAATTACTTACTATTCAATATTACCTGACTAAAGTGATTTCTTCTTCATTAGGAAGAATGGGAGAAGGTCCGGATGTTTTCCATTCCTAGGATTTTTAAGCTCGAACTATAATGTGGCACGTGGAACATCATATTTTTTTAGCAATTGCTCTTGCCGAACCACCACCCTCCCGCATAAGTGAATTTTACACTGCTTTGAATTATAATTTTAGTGTTTAGGCATAGTGAGAACAACCTGAAATAGTATATAATATTAAACGTACTGGAATTAGCCAATTTATCTTACATTTATTAGCCACCAGGCTAATAGCTGTTTATCGACACATTTATTTACTAGCCGGTGCAGGCCAATAATTAAATATACAGCTTTATGAATTCAGTTATTAGTCACCACACAAAACCATTCTCAAAATTATCGAATACAAGATATTAATGCTGGAAAGGTTGAATAATGCTTTTCTCTTAGGTACAAGCAATAAAATAATGCTTAGCTATACCTGTAAATGTAGTTATAGTAGCTTAATTCTAAAATAAGCCTGTTCCTTATGAAAACAGGAATATTTACCTATAAAAACACACGTGATCCTACAGTGGCAGTCGTAGAGTAGTTGAGATATCTAACAGCCAAATTTAGAACAACTTTATAAAGTTAATGGATATGGCTGACATCGGAGTTAAGAGCACAAACTAGTAAGTAAATATATCTTATTAACTCTGTTTGGACTTAAAATGGCCAATTACTATTAGGTGACTATTAACTATATTGTTTACCCTATGTAGCTTATAGATTGCAATAGTATTGATTCTTAATAGCAGTAATGTACCAACTCTGCTTCTATTTTGCTTACAGACAATATTACCAATGAAAGCTAAACATACATTGTTTACTTTGTGGAAAGACACGTGGAGAGCCATGGAAAGTACCTACCATCCACATTTCTGTTGAATACAACTTCCCCGGTTGAGTGTTGGATGTGCCTACAGAGGGCTGTAGCTCAGCTTGTGCTACAGTCGATACTTGTCGAGATTAGCTATGTTTTATGTTGATTATATTATTGATTGGCTTTAGTGACAAATCAATCACAAAGTACTACAACTCTTGGCAGGTAGGTGAATGGTAATCATGTTCAAGCATAAGAAAATTAAGTTTTCTTAACATCTCTTTCGTTGGTATTATGACAAAATTCCCTAAAGGGTGGCTTTCATTACTCGCTCCAGTGAAAAGTGTTAACTTAAATTCCACCAATCTCATTTAAAAAAAAAAAGTTTTTCTTTGCGTCTTACTAACCGTTTGAGCTATACGCACGTCAAACGTGTATCAAACACGCTAATGTCTTTGTGATAAGGAAGGTTGGATTCATATGAAGTGTGCCGTGGGAAGTGTGTTCATTATATTGCTAGTGTGCCGCTGCACCCTACAAGACATGAATGAAGGGGCGGGGTGCAATTAAACATTACTTAGTAACACGAAAAGCATACATTTTATTTTCAAAGGGCACAGTACATCAGAGTAGCAGAGATCACTGTTTATTACTGGAAATTGGCTGTCCATTTACTAAGGCGTAAAGTAGCCAAGCTAAAGTGAAATACACATTAATATTTCTTTCAATAACAATAAACACTCGTTCAGCATTTAGAGAGCTCGGATAATGTAGTGAACACTCTGCCCAATACTGCCTCGGGCAGCCGTCCACCTATCTGTATTACAAGAACAAAACATTAGCGCATGTAACCCATTCGCGTGAAGTGCAAAGCAATATAGATAATCAAAACTGAATAAGGGAGGTGTACATTACAGAACGTCAATAAATCCATGACTAGGAGGCAAGTATCCCGTCTAAAGGGACCAAATTGAGAACAGAATTGGCGGAGCCAAGACGGCGGAGTACTAACTTGGTGCACTCAGATGGAGAGACCATATCTATACTTCAGAACAACGGTTAACTAGATAACTGGGCCGAACGGTCCGCCTAATTAGGCCTATAGTTATGTCGGCCACACTCAAGGTAGGCGGGTAGGCGCTCACACAATAATCATAACCATACTTAGTCGCTCATACGCCTCAGCGTTACTACATATATATCATTAACTGGTACTCAATGTAGTTCCTCCATACTAGGGCAACTGAATAACCTATCTAGTGGCTACCAGATATAGTGACACATAAATATAAAAATACACGCGGAATCCACTAAAATCTCACAAAACACGAAGGTTAACTAATCTCATAACTCTTAGCACTTTTAGTACTCCATGTGAACTCACCCTCAGTTTGGATATTACAGAAGCCCAGCTCTGAAAGAGCTCTCAATAGGGTCAGAGGGAGAGTGCGTTACTAGAACGTTCACACGCACCAGTAAATAGATCGTCGAGCAAAAGAAGAGCTAGGGAGCCTAGCTTGTGACTAACCTTCTTCCCCTGGTAGACCTAGTAACAAAACATTTTTTTACTCCTATATCAGGCGGCAAGCTGTGAAGGCAGAGTGGAGTCTGGTAAGCAGGTCCTTGCACTCTAAGCGAGTACAGTCCAGCTGGCCCCGCGGCACTCTGGCACGGGACAGTGAGTGTACGAGCTGGGTTGTACCACAATGGTACAAGACGCGGTGTCGACTAGTAGAGTGGCTGGTACGAACGATGCGTGGAGGACAGTGAGTAGAATCCACACCATATCAGATGCAGACGTCCAGCTGGCTCTGCGGCTAATTGGCACGGTACAGTGAGTGTGTGTGCCGGATTGTACCAACATGGTACCGGGCGCGGAGTCGGCCGGGGGTACCACTTTGGTACCAAGTGTAGATAAACATAGTCGCTGGATGGAGTGCAGTGTGGATGAAGGGGAGTCAGACCCACACCATGTCTGACGTAGCGGATGGTCAGTAACCCAATCCAATGCGGCGAGGGCTAGCTGCCGCGACCCAAAGTTTGCCTTCCGCGGGTGTCCATGCTCTTCAACAAGGTCTGCTTGTACCAGTCGTGCTGCTGGAAGACTAGGCCGAGCGAGAATCATACACACAGTACTCGGTCAATGCAGAAGTCACATCCATTAATGTTGTAATATAGCAGTTCACTATTTTTCAATGTAGCACTAAGTTAGATGGCCCTGACCCTAGCAGTCAGCCCACGCGGCGTGTCCGGAGATTGGACGATACGTCGAGCTGGTCCCAGCTCGGGAATACACTTGATACTATATCTTTTGGACGGACCGAGGAGTCGATCCCGTGTCTTCATGGGACTAAACTGCGCCTGCGTGAGCAGTTATAAAAAGTAGAGGGGATAGAAGAAACATAAGAAAGTCGACTAAAGCGCCTCTTCCATGGAAGAACAATTTAGGACAGTGAATCAATTGAGAATAGATGAAGATCTTGGCGTAACGTAATGGGAGGGCTTGAATATGGGGCCTCCCAGGGGGGCAAGTTTGGAGGGTTGCAGATTTTACATTAAGGGCTTTATGTAATCATTTACTTGTGCGAGCTAATGATAATTAGCTCGGCACACCACTTATATCATTTTACCACTGAAGCAGGTATATGTAAACCATTTTAAGTTTCTCTTAGTCAAAACCGTCTATATGTAATACTAATGCACAAGATGAATATTTAACCTTTAAAACCACACTAAATCATGCAGACCTGAATTTCAAGCTGTCCCAAGGACACTTTTTACTATAGTTTCTGGGAACAGCCCTATAGGGTCATCCATAAACAACATTTAACTTATTATCAAGGTATACACTTTTAATTTTTAATATTAAAATATTTATGTTTATTTAAATGTAGTAAAAATTGCATCATATCTCAAATTTTCTTTTAAATAATAATAGAAGATTATATTAGTCATATTAATATGAAATTGAAAAAAGGGCATTTAAACAAATATAGAAATTTCTGACATCCATAGAAATTCTATTGTAAATGATATATACTTTATATTATTAAGATAGTTGTAATTATTTGTGACAGCTCCGAAGGGGTATTCAGGAGTTGTCAGCAGCTCATAGGACATCCAGCAGGACAAAATTAAGTATTTATGGTATGTGTTTAAAAACAGGTTATTAAAATGAGTTACATGCATGGTCATTGTAATAGGCTAGAATGAGGGGGACTGGATAACACAATATAGTGATAGAGGGCTTAATTTTGTAATCATGGCAATGAACTTAGAGTTATTAATGTCATAGTGTAAATAGGCAAAAATGACCCAATTTGCTACATTCATGAAGGAATGGCCTATATACCTATAAAATAACAGTAAAATAATATGAATATTTATCGTAAATAAAATGTTTAAATTTTCGAAAGTTCTTCTCACCAAAATTCTGTTGCAAATGCTAAGTAGGCCTGCCTGCAATTATTAAGCCTAACTCATAAAATGTATAATATTATAAATCTTTTAAGGCTTGTGTATGATACTTGCTAAGAAAATTAAAACTACAGCAAAGTGATCCTAAACCAATAAATTGTGTTCGTGTATTAAATATAACCTGCGTATTTTTAAGTCTAGTAGAAATTCAGTCAAATGGTTTATTTACCAAGAGAAATATATACAAATAATATGCTACAGCAATATGATTGCTATAACAATAAATGTATGAAACTGCTGTTTCTAAAATAACATCAAAGTAAATATTTAGTGGAGAATATATTTTTGCCATATAGTGGTTCGAATTTTATGATAAAACATTACTAAGACTCATGAGGCCTTAGCCTACCTGTAAAATTCTCTATTATCTTTGAGCCACTGGGTTCTGAACAGGAATGTTGGTGCAATATCTGCAACCTCAAATACTAGGAAGGTCAGAAGTGCAGACACATCAAGGGTTTAATGCTAATAATTAACCTACAAATAGTAGAACAAAGTTATTAGGGGAATAATGCGTAAGCACCTTACCATATAATACATTGTACTTCACATGAGAAACGTAATACGTGAAATGTATGACTTTCTCTATTCTCATAAGAAAACGGAAAATCCAACAATACTCTAACAATATATATTTTAAATTATTTATTTTTACATTTAGAAAACTCAATAAATCCCAAGTCCAAACTAAAACATACTAGACCAACACGTCGTTTTAGCCATGATCCCTTACGATATGGTGCCATCCAATACTACGAAAGTCAAATAGTCTACTTTGTGAATATTAGTTGTGATTATAATTTATTTGCGAATGGAATGGTAGAAAAAGTCGAATTTTCACTATTTACTTGGTTACGTATTGGTATCGAGTGTCTTTGACCAAGTGGTTTTGACCAAGTTGGATTGCGAAAACAATTTTGAGATGTTTTTCTTAAGCAAAAATGGTAGTTGGGGGGGAGTAGATCAAACAGCTAGTAGATGAATTTATGTAACTCTACTACATGTACTGGAAGTTGAGGTAAAATTAGCTTTTTAATCTTATTCTTAGTTATATTTGTGCTTATTTGGTCTAGTCCTAATATTAACACAAAATGTCAAGCTAAGCATTTTTTTCCAAAAATAACCTTAAGAAAATATGAGGTACGTATGTAATATTAAATAAGTCTAGATCATTTAGTAGTCTCATTTATCCATAAATAAACGGTTTTAAGTAACCTACTTACTGTCATGTATCTCTAGCTAGTAATTTCTGTCCTTTTTTTTTTACAAAATCTTAAAATCCATTGATTAGGAGTTTATACTCGTTTAAATCTAACATAAAACGTGATGGATGCTGTTTTGAAATTGGTACACAAATTCTCAGCTCATTGTTAGTAACCGTACTCTTTAGTCTGGTCAAGGAAAGCACTATCAAACTGAACTCTGGTATTGTCTTGGCCATAAAACTTTCGTTAACATCGATACCAGGTCAACCGCGAAAACTCGTCTAAGATAATATCAAATAAGCTGACTAATTACCATAAGGAAGGTTGGGTTAAGCTAGTATAGCAAAGTTTTTTTTAATAATTTTGAATTTAGTATCATTTGATTCTCCACATTTTTGTAAGTGTAATGGATGCATACATTTTCCGATTTTCAGTTTTTTTAGAGGATTTTTTTCCTAATAGTCAAAATTATTAGGTTTAATCCTGTTATTACTTTCTCCAAGTATTAGATATAACAGTGCTAGTTTTTATTTTTTACATTTTAAGAAGACAGGTCTAAATCTTAACAAAAAAACAGGGAAATAAGGCTCTGATTATTTTACAGACAAGTACCAAATGTTTTGCCAGTGTTTACATTCGCTGTCAAGCTATTCTGAATAATCTAGGAGTACTTGCAGTCCTATGTAACTTTAATTTCACAGAAGAAGGAAAATGTGATATTTATGATTCTAAAACACCTTACCCCCCCCTCCCCCCACCATATAAATTTTGATAAAAGTCTATAGTTAGAAAGAATAGGTGGGATGTGTTTTATATTAAAATTATTTATAAACATGAACATATCTTGATCAAAATCTAACCTAACCTAGGGCAGGATTAACTAGTTGTAGCATAATATAACCTAGGTAAGCATGAGTTTTATAACGTTTAAGATTAAAATATAAAGCAACAATTAAATAATAGGTTAATATTTAAACCGGTGAATTTAAAAAAATGATAGGCATAGATCCAATGTATCCTAACTATTGAAGTATAAACATTTATCACTTGCTAAACTTGCTCACACCTTCATTTATTCCTAAAGGTCACATTACACGCACCAACTTCCCCATGGACTTCCTGAGATGAGCTTCCTCGTGGTAAAGTTGGTGCTTGTAATGCAGCAAAACCATGTGGGGAAGGCCATATCGACTTCCCCATGGACTTCCTGAGATGGGCTTCCTCGTGGTAAAGTTGGTGCTTGTAATGCAGCAAAACCATGTGGGGAAGGCCATATCGACTTCCCCATGAAATATCCGAATGGTTGGATATTTTCAAGAAGCCCATGGGAAAGTTGTAGCATCTAATGTGGCCTTGACAAATTGTTAAATATTTGACGCGATAAACTTATTGTAGTTACAATTGTGTACTTTAATGTTAAGCCTATATTAAAATCGATACGGTATCCTTCAATTCTACAAAATATTTAAACTAAGCATTGTGCAACAATTTTAAACGAAACGTCTCTGACTTGCTGAATCGCTATCGCTATCGTTCAAATGTTATAGTGTTCCAATGCTGGCCATATTTGGCGCTTTTTCAGCATGGAATAGATAGATTATGAAATATATATTACTAGATTTGTGTATTTTAAAACTATTTTTACATATTTGTTTAGTTAAAATAACTATACATAGGTACAACCCGTAAAATATATAAATAGTCTATATAAAATATACGCAGACATATGATATAGTATTGAAATTACTTCAACCATGTGTACATACTAGCTATTGTTTTTACCACAAAACACCATTTAATTTTTCAAAAAATAATCCCACTTACCCTCCTTACTAGAAGATAAAAACCATTAAAACACCCTTGAAATATCTTCTGAAACAATTCACCGTTAGGCTGTTCAACTGAATATAGCAGGATTCAAATAAACGTATGAAAATATGAGGAGTCACTTTTTTCCTTGTATAAATGATTTCAGAAACACGTATGAAAGCTGCGAGCCATGCGTGATTAGCATGAGCATCGTTTATACTTGACATACATATAGACTTACGGTGATATAGAGTTAAAGCAGATATCATATTATTAAACTATTTGATATATCAAATTAAAATAACAAATTCATTTATATTATGACCAAACAATCTTTTAAATAAACGAACATAGTTACATTTACAAATATCCTTGCTAAAAGAATAGCTTATTGTTTTCTTAGGTAGTTTATACACATATGTAGTATAAGTTTGATAGAAAAAACAGTAGAAGTTAGTTACTAAATTTACTAAAACAATTTAGATATATTCATACATCAAGTCATGCTATCCGTAGCTGTCACTTTTGATTGATATTATTAATACCTATCTAATAACACACATATTATCGTAAAATGTTATCATTATTAAATAAATATGTTTGACTTGTCTGCACTGTTCTTCCAACCTAAATCAGGGTACACGTGTTAGCATACAAAGTAATACAGGGAAGAGGAAGAATGGTGTAAAATTTATCAAAGATATTATTTCTATATGTTCACGTATTGTCTGGACGGGTAATAAGATACGCCGGAAATATCAATGTGCTTAAAATTATTTTCATATTGACAATTTTTGGGAAGGTTTCAATATAAATAACGTTTTAACTATGGTTAGCCTGCAGTTAAATTTCAGTCTTTGCATATTCCCATATTAAATAATTATAGGTGTATTCTTATGCTTAATGCTTTTACTAAATTAGTACTATCGGAGGGGAAAGATACTAATTTACCCACCTGCAACCCTCCCCCATCCTCACGCCCAAATTTGGTGGGAGCCGCTTAGGTATGTACCAGGATACTCTTTTAGGCTCTTCTAATTAAGGTAACCTTGATAGGGCAGGGTATTTTATAAACTATTTTGTATTGATTCCCATTATCTTAGAACTCAGTTTTGAGCTCTAATGAGAAACCAAATACAAGGGATGTAAATAATGTATAATATATCAAATCATTATAATACTACCCTTCCTTCACCTCTGACAAGACATCTTGTGAATGTGGGGAAGCCAGGCCTCCACCGTGGTTCGGATTCCACGTTAAACTGTAGGTCCTACATTTCATCTCACAATCACCATACCATTACACATTAGCGTAAGTGCGTATAACCCGAACGGGTAGTAAGACGCGGTGCTAATAATAATAATAATTATAATTATAATACTGTTACTATCCTTCTAGAATTATTAGGTTTCAAATTTATATCTTAGAAAACAAAATTAAATCCTAATTGCACAGAAAGTATCATAATTGGCACACATTTTAATACAATATCAATGAAATAGTACAAAATTTATAGTTTACTTTGCAAATTGGTTCAAATGGTGGGTAGTTTAGTTTAAAGAGGCCACAAAAAAAACTGAAATGATTGGAGTAATTTCCTTAAAAAAAAAACAGCTTAGGTTTGTCTTGCTTTGTAGGCAAATGATTTAAAATTAAAGTTTCAGTATGTAACAAAAACGTCAAAATATAGTATTAAACTGGTCTTATATAAAGCACCGTATTTCTGTGAGTAGAGATTGTGTTAAGAAAATTTGAAAATAAAAGTTAGTATATGGGACGTACTTTATTAATACAATAATATTAAAATACCATTTTAATCTCCATAATTATATGGGGAGCACATTGCATTATACTAAAATAATTTCCCATTGAATAAATATTTATTGACTCATTAACTATATCTAGAATGTTTTCTAAAATGTTGTACAATGCCCCCCAGGCAAAAATATCTTACAAATATTTCAACCTGAAATTAAAATTGAAGAAGACAATTGCTAACTTATGGTTTAATCACCAATGCTTAAAAAGTCAGCTTATTCCAAATTATGCCTCCTTTAAATTCAAAAGTAATCATCTAAGAACTACGAAACTACAAAGGAATTTCCAGGTTAATAGAATCAAATGTGAGATCTCCTTTCTACACAAGAAATTACAATTTTTGAACAAGCAGGCTTACCAAACCCACCTTGAAATGAATAAAACACTTCACCCTATAATTCTCGACCGTTCACTTGTAATCATCAACA
>CABEEJ010002963.1:84773-94825 GCA_901482245.1 Timema douglasi
CGGAAAATTAGAGTTCCTGTAACCATCATCTACACAGGAACACTGTTAAAAGGAGTAAGGGACGTCAATTCTTCCAAAAAAGACTTAGATACATGGTTATATAATTCTGTATAATATCTTAAATTAAATAAGGTTTCTAATCAATGTAGCCCACACTATATTAGTTTATCTTATCTCCTCCACTTTTATTTTTAACTGGTGTAATCGAATTTACCCCTCCATTTAACTTATTTTAATGTTTATGTAATCTGTCACCTTATTTCTAATAATTGGTATTTCTCAGTATATCATATCACCCTATTTAACTTTTTTAACTACTCTATCTCACTGTATTTAATGATTTGAATTGTAATTTTTACTTTATTATTCTGTTACTTTGTTCCACTTATAACAATTTATTCTATAGCTTAGCTTATTATTTTTAATTAAGCCATTCTATTTGTTATGACCATATTACACTTATTGTTTTGTTTAAATTCTTGACTTGCAGGTTTATTTATAAATACTGTCAACCATATATTTTTAATCCATTTTTCTAGCCCCCTTTGACTCATATTATTTTATATGTTTTTATTTAACCTAAGATTCTTATTAAAATAAAATGATTTTAACGCATTAATTTCACTTTCCATTGATTTAACTTTTTAGCTTTTTCTTTCTCGTTAATATTTGTATAAATAACTATCTAAGTCTTTAGTTTTAATATATCTAATGAGATTAAATTAAAATATGTATAAATATATGCTTAAAATAAACACATTCTTGCCTCAATTCAATTTAGATAATCTTCTTCATAGAGAACTAAAAAAACTAATATTTTATTACTTTTGCTGGAATTTTAAGTGTGATCTAATTTAAATACTCATACATTTTAAATGGTGAACCAAGGTGATTAAGAAATGCTTACTTTAAACTTGTTGATCCTGTATCGTGCAGTGATGTTTGTCAACGCTAGCTATCTCAGTGTGTTGTCTGGTTGTGTTAGTAGGCTTGGAGCTAACATCCAATCTAACGCTGTCTGTGTTGTCTAGTTATGTTAGTAAGCTGGGATCCACCATCCAATCTAACGCTCTCTGTTGCCTGGTTGTGTTAGTAAGCTTGGAGCTAACATCCAATCTAACGCTGTCTGTGTTGTCTGGTTGTGTTAGTAAGCTTGGAGCTAACATCCAATCTAACGCTGTCTGTGTTGTCTGGTTGTGTTAGTAAGCTTGGAGCAACCATCCAATCTAACTCTATCTGTGTTGTTTGTGTTATGTTAGCAAACTGGGAGATACTTTCCAAGCTATCACTAGATAGGATAAGGGTGAACCTATTAGAAACCAATGAATATGATCACTTGGAGGACGGGTTCTACAATGTGAGTGTCTTGGTGGATACAACGGGCCAGTTTCATAGTCAAACTTAGCACGCTTCAAGTGCGGCGCTACACTAAGTACATGACGACACCTACCTAAACCAGAATGGAATGGGCCAGTTTCCTATGCGAGAACGGCCCATTTCATTCGATTATAGGTAGGTGTTGTCTTGTACTTAGTGTAGCGCCGCACTTGAGGCGTACTAAATTTGACTATGAAACAGGCCCAACATGTCATAACACTCAACCATTACTCTTTCAGGTAAGTCAAAATATTACAACACAATAAACTGTAGTATTGAATAATCATTACAACACACTTGTGGATTACAAGAATAATGTATCCTTAATAATGAACCCTGGAACAAATGTAATATTTCTCTAGATAAAACCATGATCCCATTCCTCTAAGTTTAACTAAATACATTTTATAAATACCACTATGTTGTATAATAGTTACCGTATTTATTCGATTCTCAGACGCAATATTTGTTACCGATTTAAACGTCTCTAAAAACGGGGTGCTTCCTAGAATTGATGGTGTCTTATAATCGCAGGGGTTTTTTCGATCAATGTTCTCGATGCCTCAGAAGAAGATATTGTATGTAAGATAAAGACGGCTCTGAAGAATAAGGGCCAGTTTCATAGTCAAATTTAGTACGCCTCAAGTGCGATGCTACACTAAGTACATGTCGACACCTACCTAAACCAGAATGGAATGGGCCAGTTTCCTATGTGAGAACGGCCCATTCCATTCTGATCTAGGTAGGTGTCGTCATGAACTTAGTGTAGCACCGCACTTGAGGCGTACTAAATTTGACTATTAAACTGGCCCAAGACTGAAATTGATTCAGAAGGAAATCATGAACAACATACTGATAAATAAGGAACTATTATTGTAAATTGAATTTTATGATAAAATACTAAATATAGAATATTTTATTGTTTTTAATTCTAGTTATTTATTTTCTTAAAATCAAAGATTTTTTTCTGTTGGAGTTACTAAACAATTAAGGCGCATCTTACAATATATAGCGTCTTAGAATTGATTAAATACAGTAGGTTTTGCAAAGTTAAAATACTTACTTTGCCACATTGAAATTTAGCAAAAAATATATTTAGCATGGCCTTATTTGTTGGTGAAACAATACCAAAACAGATTTACATGAAAATATAAATAGCCAGTAGCCAGTAACCAGTAACCATTCTGAAGTTTAAGTATATGGTTGTTTTTAAGCTCCTAGTTCAAGCTAAGAATTCCTAACACTTGGGACCACACTAATAGATCATTTATAGATTTTCGTGGAACACCTGATTTCACATTGCTCATAGGCCTAAGTACATTTGAGCTGACTGGGATTCGAACCGGCAAAGCTGCCAAAGGAGATTAGTCAACGCATTGTGACATGGAGTCCAAGTGGTTTTGATCATAATATGGAGGCAAGCTTATAGCAATATATTGTTTAAAACATCATAGTTAATCATATATTCCAGTAGAATGAAAACTTATTGCAAATTGATCTATAAGAAATTGATTCGGCCCTACATAACTACACATATCTGAAAACTGTAATGAAATATTTTACAACCAACAAATTTCGCCAAATTAATTCTAAACCTGGAAAAAATAACAACTATTAAACACTTCAGTAATATTTTTTTATAGTTCTATTCATCAACCAGAGAGGTGGAAAGACATCCGTCACATACCCCCCCTCCCCCCATAAAAATTATAAGCAAGTGCCCCCTCGCCCATACCTCCTTCATTCATTCCCCTACTCTCTCTTCAAATATTACTCTAGCTACGATCTTGTTATCACTTTAAATATATATTTTATGTTTGTTTTTTGTAGTTAGCCTAAAATAAATGTAATCTTCATGATATAATGAAACTGTCAGGTAAGTAGGTAACATAAATAAGTTAATGACTTAAGGACAGCTCATAATCTTTTTAAAAAAAGCTCATATGTATATAAAATAGATCTATCCTAATCTAAATCTTGTAAATTATCGTGTATAACCTTTGATAGCCTCTTAAATTTTCAAAAGCTTGTATTCAAATAATTACATCCAGCACGCAGCACCACTAGTAGCTTACTTAGTAACATAAGTTGTGTGTTCCTTGCATTGATGTACTACCCAAACAGGTATAGACCCAAATGTTGTTCTAGGCCTCAGCCAAAAGACTATTTGACAGCTTGCATCATTGGTTATTCTTGGAGAATGGTCGACTAATAACCAACAGAGTGGATGATACTATTGATAATACAACGGAGCTGATAAATGAACAAGATTTCCAAAGGATCTTTGGCACACTTGGTTACTGGTTTCCATTATGGATCTTCATAGCTTTATTGTTAGTGTATTTAAATTTAACACCTTAATCTAAAAGACTTAAAACATTTTGGCGTGTTAGATTCGTCTTAAGCCTCGTTAATAAAATATATAAGTGGAAAAACACATATTTTGCTTTAAATATAATCAGTAATTTTGTGATATTCTAACGGAACGTGGCGTGTACTAGTCAGAAGTCCTTACTTTGGACACTAACCAGCTTGAAATACATTTCAATCGTTTTAGATAGTCATGCGCTAAATGCTAGCTGACACGGATTATGTTATGATTTGTGAATGCGCCAAGTAAGTTTTCATCCACCAATAAACCACGATACTATATTATAATATGAGATATATATCACAATTATAAATTAAGGTGGTTTTATTAAGAACTTTGATGATACTTCACACAGGTGGAATGACTATTAACTGAGTTGAAGAGATTACTCCTCTTCCATATTATATGATGGCGTGGAGTAAATTGTCTAACACACGTATTACCTATTTGAGAGCGTGACCACGAGTGCCTAACACACGTCTTACCTATTTGAGGGCATGACCACTAGTGCCTAACACACGTCTTACCTATTTGAGGGCGTGACCACGAGTGCCTAACACACGTCTTACCTATTTGAGGGCGTGACCACTAGTGCCTAGCACACGTCTTAACTATTTGAGGGCGTGACCACGAGTGCCTGACACACGTCTTACCTATTTGAGGGCGTGACCACTAGTGCTTTCTGATGTAATTCACGGGGTACTTTCATAGCTCCGAAATCCTTCCTTTGCCAATTTCTGCTTTCAAAAAGAAATAGGTCATAACTATTTCCCCCAAAAACTGTACCCCGGTATCTTGTACGACCATTTGTTTCACCACTGCTAGTTCTTTATGTAAGGATCATAAATAATAAAAACACGGTTGGCATTGTCATCCCTGTTTGTTGAAGTGTCAAATGTTTGATATGAAGACGAGAGCCTAGAGATGTTGCTAATATAACATATTAAAACATCAATTCTATCTTACAATATTTAATATTCACTTAGATAAAAACTGCAGGTTGTCTCAATGAAGTAGAACTATATAAAGATTACTTTAAAATATTATGTTTATGAATAATTATTACTGTGTGTATGCTGAAATAGAGCCTTCACATGTTTCAAAATGTGCCCACACCTCTCGCAGACAATTCTGACGTTACGGGAGACAACTCGTGTCAATCCCCGTTTACACCGGTGCTGATAGTAGCGGCTCGCGATACAGACCTGGGGCACGTCAAAATAAGCCGTTATGAAAGGGTTGTACGAAGGAAGCACTCAAGGCTCTAATTCGATTCCTTGGTTGATTCAGTTACACGACTGTACGTCCAAAAACTTCGTCTCCGTGCCCAAGCGTGGTGATATCGCAATGACCCCGACGTGCGCTCAACAAGCCCTGAACCGAGAGTCCCGCAACGCGCTCGAAGCCAGAACCTCAAAGCCAGCCTGACCGCGCTCAGCCGTACGCGCACGGACAAACAAACGAGCATCACTGCGCACACCCAAAATAGCCGAGAAAAGTCGACACAAAAAGAGCTTGATATTCAACCAAGGTTTTTTACTCAACAAATTCTAGGTATTTTATTGATTTTGGTATGCATGAATTGATGTGAATATTTAAAAAATTCGTCCTGGGAATTTAATATCAAGTTAATTGAACAACTTAGCTGTAATTGGTACAAGAAATAATTTAGATAATAATTTCAGGTACACCAAGTGGGTTAAATAAGATTAGGATAGCATCGAGTTTTTGAATGTAATATTTGGTGTAGTTTTAGTCGGCCTGAAAGGTATTCTACTAAATAAACATGTTCTAAATAATCAATATACTTTAGAATGTATATGTAATAAAGGTGTAGGGACTCCGGAAACAGGGGTGCTAGGGTTAGTTTCTTATTTTTTGTGGGGTTGGGAATACATTAAGGCCCCTTTCTTGATTAACTAACTGGAATGCAATGAGATATTGACATTGGTTAGGTACTCTTACACTAGAGCAAAAATACAACTAACGCTCACAGACATCTGCAACCATCAGCTTAGCAACGGTCAAGTAATTAAGTTATATTTTTGATCATACTATAAAAGGATATCTTGCTTTACTTCTCTAAGGATTTATTTGAGCATTGTACACATATTCACACTATAGGTTCAATGTCAGGTGAATTTTCTTTATTACTATAACATTGAGTATATTTAATTTTAATCACATGTTTAAGAACTGTTTAACTTTAGGGTTGATAATCATCTGGATTTCACTGAAACATTTTTTATTCTTAAAGAATACCTTACGTATTAATAAGGTATATAAATTCCCCAAATTAGCAAATGAGACTTTTCATACACGAATGAAATAGTTAATAATTATCTAAAGATACATACTATTACTATTCATAGATTGAAGTATTGTAATAAAATAGTAAAACAATAGTTGTAATATTTATTTTTTACAATCATTAAATTAAATGAAAAAGTTTGACAGTTAGATTTAAATTTTATTTGGACACAAAGGCTGATTTTGAAACTTCAGTGGAACAAAGCCCGGATATGAAAGAACCAGAATAGACTATTGGTATAGCAGTGGAACAACGACCTCGGATATGAGAGAACCAGAATAGCCTATTGGGAAAGCAGTGGAACAACGACCCCGGATATGAGAGAACCAGAATAGCCTATTGGTATAGCAGTGGAACAATGACCTCGGATATGAGAAAACTAGAATAGCCTATTGGTATAGCAGTGGAACAATGACCCAGGATATGATAGAACCAGAATAGCCTATTGGTATAGCAGTGGAACAATGACCCAGGATATGAGAAAACCAGAATAGCCTATTGGTATAGCAGTGGAACAATTACCCAGGATATGATAGAACCAGAATAGCCTATTGATATAGCAGTGGAACAATGACCCATGATATGATAGAACCAGAATAGTCTATTTGTATAGCAGTGGAACAACGACCCCGGATATGAGAAAACCAGAATAGCCTATTGGTATAGCAGTGGAACAACGACCTCGAATATGAGAAAACTAGAATAGCCTATTGGTATAGCAGTGGAACAATGACCCAGAATATGATAGAACCAGAATAGCCTATTGGTATAGCAGTGGAACAATGACCCAGGATATGATAGAACCAGAATAGTCTATTGGTATAGCAGTGGAATAATTACCCAGGATATGATAGAACCAGAATAGCCTATTGGTATAGCAGTGGAACAATGACCCAGGATATGATAGAACCAGAATAGTCTATTTGTATAGCAGTGGAACAACGACCCCGGATATGAGAAAACCAGAATAGCCTATTGGTATAGCAGTGGAACAACGACCTCGGATATGAGAAAACTAGAATAGCCTATTGGTATAGCAGTGGATCAATGACCCAGAATATGATAGAACCAGAATAGCCTATTGGTATAGCAGTGGAACAATGACCCAGGATATTATAGAACCAGAATAGTCTATTGGTATAGCAGTGTAACAACGACCCCGGATATGAGAAAACCAGAATAATCTATTGGTATAGCAGTGGAACAACGACCCCGGATATGAGAAAACCAGAATAGCCTATTGGTATATCAGTGGAACAACGACCTCGGATATGAGAAAACTAGAATAGCAGAATAGCCTATTGATATAGCAGTAGTACACAAACTCATAGGGCCCAGATTATTTTCCTTGTTTTCAGTTTATTTTTAATATGTGTGTTTAATATCTTGCAATAATCTTTGATAACGTTTTATATAATTTCAGTTTGGGCTGTAAATTAACCTGTACAGTTTTGAATCAACAATTAATATTTTCTAATATATCCACCAAAAGTTTAGACTGTTGTCACAACAATTAAGGTGAGAACGCGAGTTAGAGGCAGTATTTTTGCAGAACTTGTATCAAAGCACTTTGTTGGTTAAAATAAATCCAATAATTCTCCATTAGAAATCCAGAGTTTAATTTTCTTCACATGGTGATATCAACAGTTCTTTAATATCTGTCAAGGATATCTTGGAGTTGTTTTAAAAATATTTATCTTCATTCAAAAAGATTATAATCTGATGTCACTATGCTCATGACGAATATTCAATAACAGTTTATATCATTATGTGAACCAAATTAAACCCTATATTTGTACTGAAATAATATTTTATTTACTTCATTTTGGCAAAACAAAGGTTTTGCTATAAAAACTGAAAAACTACTGGCCTTGAGTAGCGTTGCCTATACTTCCACCTAACCAAGATAAATATTGTTTAAGTCGAATCATAGATTGATTTATGTATCACAATTATGCTAAACAATTTATTAAAACTACTTTTATATATTCATAGGGCAAATAATGTGATCTGCAGATTTCAATTCCTACAACTAGAGTCCATACCAATAAAATACAACTAGTGATATGGTTACATTTTGAGCAGTGTTGACCATAAAGAAATATATTTTACAAACAGGATTTCCCTATTGTGTTGTCGACTGATAATACATAAAGTAAAATAAAGGCAACAATAAAAGTTCTACACAGTAAAACTAATAGTTTCTAGAATCTAGAGTTACCGATATTTACAAATGTCCTGGTATAGGCCCCCAGAACTACTTTTAATTGGAGACCCCTCCTTCCTTTTATAGATATGTTCTCGGGCCGCAGCTTTGATAGGAATAAAAAAGGATGATTGTTGGGCTATCAAATGAATAAAGCATCACCATTTACTATTATATTCAAACCAGTAGAACTGACACATTTTAAAGATACCAAATCAATGAAAAATTAGCAATTTTTTTATAAAAATTATGTATATTTGTTAAAACAATTCACATTATAGGGAAGTAGGTTTAAATGATTATACATTTTCAAATGGATTCTATTAATTTACGTAAAAATAGATAAATGTTATATGTGGCCGAGGTTGGAATATAAAATTAAATTGTATTTTTATAAAGTTAGATTTAAACTTATTATCTGGGGTTTTATTCGTTTATTAGCAGTAGCGTGACACATTAATTCTCAAAGGGAGACTACGATAATGTTTAAAATATCTCTACGTACAAATACAGTTATACCTTACCATAGTAAAGAGTCTGAATCATACCATTTCATGTCCAGCTGTATGGTTAGCTAAGGGTCTCGTGTTCAATTCCTTCAGAAATATAACCATTTGAATTAAATCTTCCTCATTCCCCATGATTATTATTGTGTGGAGGATTGAGTGTGATGTATATTCTAAAGTTTATCTAGTTTGTGGGTTATGCGCTAATATAATCATTTGATGCATAGAGGGGATGTTAGATCCCTCTATTAAGTTTGTACTGGTTGAGATCTCCAAGGACACGGACTGGAGAGGAGCGAGTCAAAGAAGGAGTATCTTGTTGGACGTCTCTCCAATCACCAACTTTGATGTTCGGACAAGGTCAACAGCTTATTGGATCTCTCCATTTGCTACTGGAAAGTGAGGTGACCTGGGTGACGTCCTTTTTAGATCTCTCTGTCTGATACTGGAGAGTTAGGTGACCTGGGAGCCGTCCTCTTAGATATCTCCGTCTCATACTGGACAGTAAGGTGATCTTGGTGACGTCCTTAGATCTCTCCGTTTGCTACTAGAGAGTGAGGTGACCTGGGTGACGTCCTAATTCTCTCCGTCTGCTACTAGACAGTGAGGTGATCTGGGTGACGTCCTTCTTAGATCTCTCCGCCTGCTACTGGACAATGAGGTGATCTGGGTGACGTCCTTCTTAGATCTCTCCGTCTGCTACTAGACAATGAGGTGATCTGGATGACGTCCTTCTTAGATTTCTACGTCTGCTACTAGACAATGAGGTGATCTGGGTGACGTCCTTCTTAGATCTATCCGTCTTCTACTGGACAATGAGGTGATCTGGGTGACGTTCTTCTTTGATCTATCCGTCTGCTACTGGACAATGAGGCGATCTGGGTGACGTCCTTTTTGATCTATCCGTCTGCTACTGGACAGTGAGGTGATCTGGGTGATGTCCTTCTTAGATCTATCCGTCTGATACTGGACAGTGAGGTGACCTGGGTGACGTCCTTCTTAGATCTATCCGTCTGCTACTGGACAGTGAGGTGATCTGGGTGACGTCCTTCTTTGATCTCTCCGTCTGATACTGGACAATGAGGTGACCTGGGTGACGTCCTTCTTAGATCTCTCCGTCTGATACTGGACAGTGAGGTGACCTGGGTGACGTCCTACTTAGATCTCTCCGTCTGCTACTAGAAAATGAGGTGACCTGGGTGACGTCTTCTTAGATCTCTCCGTCTGATACTGGACAATGAGGTGACCTGGGTGACGTCCTTCTTAGTTCTCTCCGTCTGA
>CABEEJ010002964.1:0-84445 GCA_901482245.1 Timema douglasi
ACTTCCAAGTAATTAGTTCTCCTTTCAAGTTCCAACCGACAACCGAATGTCATGGGATTATTCGAGTAAATAGTAAATACCCAGTGCTCAGAAATACTCCATACTCAGAAATACTTCATACTCAGAAATACTCCATACTCAGAAATACTCCATACTCAAAAATACTCCATACCCCTACTCGATACTCGATTGTACGCGCCTACTAGGACAGCAGCTAAATACTAACAGTGAAAAATCACTGGTATAAATCACCGATATTTTAAAATCACAGTCACTGTATCCACTGATATCGTAAAATAACTGTTTTTCCCATCTCTAGTTTATGATGTTAAAGGTAATAAAAAACCAGTGTGACCGACCTGAGATGAGCTTGGTACCGATATTCTCCCAGCTGGTGCCGTTCGAGTAGAGGGTGCTAGGGCTGAAAGACGAGAATCTGTTGTCGCTTATGTCGAGGGTCAGGTGGTTGATTCTTTCCAGCCTCGCCAACAGCTCTGGTGGAAGTTCGTCAACCTGCCTCACAAATATTATACCATTCACGGTTTTTACGATTGGATAATAGTGACACAACTTTTATTTTTTATTTGATCGGTGTTTTTTTAAAATTTATTTTAACCTTTTCTTTTACTGGTATGTACAGTAGCCTCATGACTTCTTTGGTGCTGAGTGACAGATGACGGCTTTGAAAAGTTACCAGACCAAATTATGTACCCCTACACCAAACCATATGATCTACAAACAACATGTGTTTAGCAGCTGTCACCTATATATACCTAAATGTTGAATGTCAGAAGTCAGCTGTGAGCTGTCAGTCAGCACCAAAGAAGCCATGGAGCTACTGTATCTCCTCATTTGTAAACACATCTCAGTTATTCTAAGAGTTAAAAGTAAAAAAAAAAGCTAAATAAAAACTTTCTTTCGAGTTGCACTAACAATTTTTTATAAGAAATTATTTAAATTAAGAAGGAAGTGTGTGTTATTTAAATAAACAATTTAGCATCGCGTCTTATTACACGTTTGAGTTACACGCTTAATTACTAATGATGCCAATGGTTTTAGGGATTAGGAAGGCTATATGTAGAGGAAGTGCACTCGCATTTGAGCGGAGGGAGAGTGGGAAAATATTTTGGAAAAATTATGCTCAGTACACCCGACAGAGATTCTAACCTCTATCTCTGCTTCATTGGCAGTCAAGTTTTCTTCAATAGTTAGCCCATGCAGCCACTGAAGCGGGTCTTATTTTAATTAAATATTTCCTTAAACTTAATTATCTACCATATTTGATCTAATATTAACCCCGAATACTATTAAAAACTTTACTTTTTACCCTAGATACAATGCCATCTATTTTAGAAGCTACGTTTGGAAAAAAAAACCTAGTTAGATTGGAATCGTAACAAAATAAAATGTAGAATACGAATAAATTTTTTTAAATTTTAGTTTCAAACAATGAAACACAATTTGAAAGATACAAGTTACTTACTAAATGATTAAGAAATAAATTCAGAATTTGCATTATATTTAAATATGAAAATTCAACCCGACCATTTATATGATCACTTTTTTTTTAAATTCCAGCTACAATATAATAGATGGTTGCTATCATATCCCCTTCTATCAGGTCAAATACAAGTCTGACTACAGAAACACTACACAGCTTAGTAGAGCAATCGTTAACCTCATATGTCACCTAGGAACACTTTATTTGAATTTTTGCATAGAAATAAAGATAAACAATTAACAAAATTACTAAATCCACATTAGTATGAAAACACATAAAGTACATACCTAATGAAAATTTTTGTTTCAAAGAACACACACATACTTACACACATATGATTTAAACTAGATTAACTTTGACTAAAGAAAGCTTGCACGATTATTTATTTAATCTTGCTTACCACAGGTTTAATACCATTGCAGAATAACTATATTATGTGAACTTTTTGAAACACGCACGTCTTACAAAGCAACTTAAATCTAAAGCAGACACAGCACCCAGACCCCTGATGTTAATTCATCACTGTAAAAGGACTAAGCCCACATTTAATTCACTATATCTTTTTTCGGCCACGCCGTGAATCGATCCCGGTACCCTTAAATAAGTAAGCAGACACGTTATTGTCTTAGATAAGATAGCGGACTCGCTTTAATTATAGAAATATTTAAACTTTGATATTATTATCCTTGAAGTAAAGGTTTTTATTAAATAAAAATAACATTGGCTGTGGTAGAATTCAAGAAATTGTTCTTTAAATAAATGACCCGCCTCGGTGGCGTAGTTAACTAACGTGCTACATTCGTGTTGACCTTGACTGCTGAAGACGGGGAGATCGAGGTTCGAATCTCAGTAGGGTAAACTGAGGGTGGTTTTCCCCTCTCCTTCCAGACAAATTCGAGTTCACTTCCTCTATATTTAACCTTCCCAACTCCTAAATCATTAGCGTAATTAGTACTCAAACGGTTAGTAAGACGTGGTGATAAGTATTTAAAGAAATTGTCATTTGCGGCTTCGAATTTGAAGAAGCCAGCGCAACAAATTGTCTACATACAAGCGATCGAACTGGATGTCATGTGCCTCCCATTCATATATGCCATACGGGTAAAAAAAATAAAAATCTCACATCTTGAAAATTTACTAGGTCTACTTTCATATTTATATATGTTATTTGCACCTTTTGTTTTTGTTGGATATTGCCAACAATTTTTAAAATGTTATCACTAATATAGTTTAATTACAGTAAGTAGTGCGATTGCCCTACCGGTACAGCGTATATGGTGTGTTTATTGTGATGCCATTGTTTTTTATTGGTTTTATTTTACTCTTGGGTGCAGATGTGAGTGTCATTGATCTTATTTGTAGGGGTTTATTTCTGTTCAAACTTGTCAATACCCGCCCAGTTTTCCCCATTTGAATTTTTGTGTGTGCCAATTTGATTTTTATGTGTGTTTATTTGATTTTGTGTGTGAACCATTAGTTTTTTTAGTGTGTGCTCAATTCACTTGTATGTGTGCCCCAGTATATTAGATTAAATGCTATTAATGTTGACCGCAACATAATGTTTGTATTTTCTAAAAGGCTCCACCTATGTAAATTGGACTGTATTCAGGGATACATACTAAACACACAATATTTTATCACACGACTAGACCTACCTGAGTCCCTTTGATCTGGACCAACAGCTCATGGTTGTCTTCCACCCCTTCTAAAGCCTCCCCTTCTATTGTCCTGAGATCATCCCCCGTTATCTCCAGGTGCTTTAACTTGGGGTTGAACGCCCCTAGCAGCTGATCAGTTAGCACGGGTTCCAAAATTCGGACCGAGAGTTTTCTGAGTGAGGAGACGCTGGAAAGAACGCCCCCCAACCGGAACCGGTACTTTTCTATCCTGGGCCACGTCTGTATACTCAGGGAGGTGAGCAGAGGAAGACGATTCAAGGAATCGGCGTCGAAACGTTCCAAACGTAACAAGTCCTGTACGTTCAGGTGCTGAAGACGATTCAGGCCGGAGAAACTGTCTTTGGTGACGATCTAGGGACAACATGGTCATAGGGAATATTATTACAATAATTTCACTAATTAACTTTGTGTCAATCACGCCTCTAAGCCTTATAATAATTTAGAGAAGATTTAAGAATAAAAGATAATCATCCTAACTATATGTAGATAACTTTTATTAATGAACATTGCCAAATTTACTTGTTTTTAAAACTTCTGTTGAGCTCATAAACTATTATTTTTACACCCCGTCTTACTGCACGCCCGGGATACCCGTATATTTACACTATTTTCTTAGGGATGACTAAGAGTGTAATTTACGGAAAATACATCCTCATTTGCAGTGGTAGAGAGTGGTAATCCATTTAGGAAATATCACCCTCTGCACACCTAGCCTGGATTCAAACTTTGACATTCTCCCGAATAATGGACGAGCAGAATTAACGAGTTTGACATTTAATCCAAACTCTCATCGATCAGTATAGCATAAAATAAAATGTCTTAAATAAATATTTCATATCATAATACGCCCTTTTGTACAATGTATTGGTGTATTATATAAGTTAATCAAAGGAACATATTTTTTAATACTACAACTTACTTTTATAGGATTTTTGGATACATCCAAAGATTTAAGAAACTGCATCTGAGGCCACGCATGCATAGGCAAGGCGGTCAACCGGTTCCCTCGAAGGTCCAACGTCCTCAACCCCGCCAAACCTTCCACTGAGGCCGGGGACAGATCCTCCAGAAAGTTGTGCGACAGGTTGAGTCCGACGAGATTGGGCAAAGGGAGGTGTGGGGCCACCCCTAACCCCGTGTCGGCAAGGCTGAGTTGCCTCAACCTCTGCAGGTAATGGAACAGCTCTTTGAAGTTGGCCCGGAGAGGGTTGCTGCTCAGATCAAGCTTCAGTAGACCCCCGAGACTTGTAAACACGTTATCGGGCAGGATCGTCAGCTTGTTGTGAGCGAGGTTCAATCCCGAGAGGAAGGGAGTGTCGGGGAACATGGTGCTGTCCAATTGTTCCAAGTGATTGTGAGATATGTCTAGATACCTCAAAGTCACGCCGACCTGAGCCAAGACGCTACTGGGCATCACTACGAACTCGTTATTAGACAGGTCGAGTCGCTCCATTCTGGTGTTCATGAAGGCGTCTCTAGGCACTGATCGCACGTGATTATGGGAAAGGTCAACGATACGAAGATTTCTCATATTAGAAAACTGTTCAAAATTCAACTGTTCTATATGGTTATGCGACAGGTCTATAACTTGTAATGATTCCAACCCGTGAAAAGAACGTTTGCGTAACGTCATTATACTATTGTGTTCAAGTGTTAGTACTTCCAAAAGCTTGAGGTTCCCAAACGATATGGCGCCCAAGTGCGCTATTCGATTGTAGCCCATGTGGAGACGTCTTAAGGACTCAGAGAAAAGTGTCAAGAAATATACGGGGACATCCTGGACGCGGTTGTGACTCATGTCAAGGATTTTTAAGTAGACAGTAGATCCAGGGTCACTACCGTACAGATAAGAAATATGATTTCTAGAAATATTCAAAGTCATCGGCATATTGTAGCTTGTAACGTTTTGAAAAAAACTTGACGAAAACTCTTTGAGGTCGTTGTTTTGTAGGTCGAGTTTGATTAAGTTGGGAAGTTCAGAAAAAGACCTCGCTGCTATATAGCTCACAAGATTATCAGATATAACTAGTGTCACTAAATTAGGAAGATAATTGAATGAGTTGGTTTTAATAGTCCTGATTCTATTCCCAGTGAGTACTACAGACTGCAAATTCCCCAGCGAAGAAAAAGTGTTTGTCTCAAGTGTCTCGAGGTTGTTATAAGATAAACGGACATCGCGCAGGTGGCCGTGGATATTTCCGTTGAACACGTCCGAAGGGAGGTGCACTATGTGGTTAACCTCCAAGTTCAAATACTGGAGTTGTTCAAAACTGTACAACGCCGTCGACGATATAGTTCGTAGATTGTTGTTGTCCAACGCCAACCAAAGTAATGACTTTAATGGCTTGAGAAAGTCCTCCGGGAAATCCTCTCTGTACATGCCGAAGCTAACTTCTAAACTCTCTAAGCTTGTGGCTATGTCGGAAAAAGCATCTTGGTCCACGTCACTCAACTTATTGAAAGAGAGACTGAGCTCTCGTAGAACTGGCGTCTCCCGGAACACACGGGCATCTAGACGACTGATGCGGTTGTTACGCAGTAGTAACGTATCCAAGGAATGGCCCCATCCCGCAAAGTCGTCCGGTTCAACGTCGTAAATTTGATTATAGCCTATATTTAAATGAGACAACCTTTTGCATTCTTTCAAGGCTTCACGTGGTATTTTACTCAATCGGTTGCCAGAAAGGGACAGTGCCCTTAATGATCCAGAAAAACTGTTGAACGCATCATCAGAAATATTATTAATTTTATTGGACGGTATGTACAAATATTTCAACCTCTTCAAGTGGTGAAGAGCTTTTGGTATTTCTTGCAACTTGTTCTTCTCCAAGTCTAAGAACTCTAATGAATGTCCTACACCAACAAAAGCTTTATCGTCGACCGTATGTAGTTGATTCATGGATAAATAAATTCTCCCCACGTTCAACCCTCGAAAGGATTGAGCAGATAAGTTTTGAAAGTAGTTGAAATCTAGGTTCAGATCACGGACGGTGAGAGAGCTGTTGAAAACGTTGCTAGGTATAGTCCTAAGCGCGTTTTCACCTAGATCAAGCTTGTCGAGACGTTTCTTGTGTCTGAAGGTGTATTCCGGGAGCTCCCCCAAGTAGTTACCACGAAGATAGAGCCACGCCAGGTCTTGGAGACCATCCAACGTCTCGGTGGGGAACCTCCTGATGAGGTTGTGCGACGCGCTGAGAGTATGCAAGGACGACGGCAACGTCCCCGGTTCCAGCGACGCCATCTTGTTGCTGTCGAGGTTGAGCCAGGTCAAGAGGTGGCACTCGGCCAAGGAGGCGCCCGAACCTTGATGGACTTCTCCATTCCCATTAATGTTCCAGTTCTGAACACGCCGTCGTCTAGGCAGCTCAGTGAGGTCATTCTCGCCCAAGAAGACGTTGGTGATGGTGTCTTTGAGGTGCATCCAATCCCCTTCGCCCGAACCACCACCTAAAGAGGTGATCTGGTTGCTGCAATAAGGGGCCAGGTTGAGAGGTGGAAACAAACACCTCCTCAATAACTTAATTTAAATCAAATTAAATTTCACCTATTGAAATGTTCTTAACGATAAAACCACGAATTATTATTTTTATTCATTTGTATTGTTTAACGTGGTATTTTTGAGCCAAGTAGTTAAATTATCACACAGCTTACAAAATAACCTAATTCTACAACACCGCTCAGTCCTCGGGCAATTAAGTCATCACTATAAAAGGGAATTCCTCAACGTCACTAATGATAAAATATCGGACAAGCCTGGAATCGAACCTTGGGCTCTTAGATCAATGGGTATACGTGCTACCGGCTGAACTAAGGTGTTACCCCCATTTATTTTTATTAAAAAATATGTTAAGTTCTACGAATATTAAAACAAAAGGGGTATTTACAATACTGTCTCATACGTATTTATTCATTCCGACTGTGCAATTACTTAAAATAAAATCGGGGTTATTAGGAACCCAAATTATATGGTCTTGAGAATGGCCGGGATCAAACATATATTTAATAATAGATATTTATTTAGAGATTATATATTTTTATCTCATTGTTCTGTTGACCGTCTCATAATAAAATGCAATATGCTCTACTCGGTTTCTTCCTTTACCTGTGAAGATTAAGCCAGTCCAAGCTTCTGAGTGACTGCAAGGCTTCGAACGGAATCTCGGATAGCTCATTGTAGCTTAGATCCAGGGACTTTAACACCCCGGACATACCACTGTAACAAAAAAACTAGTTTAGGCCTAATTTGTTAATCACCAACATGCGAGATTATCTAACTTGTTATATATGACGAGACTTTACATGGAACTTTGAGGGTTCCGATCTGGTAAAACAGCATGTGCTAATAATCCGTAGTGCCTCGAGTATGACGTTTTGTATCTTCACAGACCCAGAAAGGTGGGCCATTTCTGTCCCCCAAAACTTTATAAATCTCCCTCTGCTTGTACTTAGGTATACATACGAAACTGTTTGATGTATTTCGTTCAAACCCGCCTGGGTGGCGTAGTTGACTAACGTGCTAGTCATGTTGAGCTCGACCGCCGAGGACGGGGAGATCGAGGTTCGAATCTCGGTCGGGTGAACTGGGGGTGTCCTAATTGGTTTTCCACTCTTCCTCCACGCAAATGTGGGTTCCCTTCCTCTAATTCAACCTTCCCAATTCCCAATCAATTAGCGTAATTAATACTTAAAGCGTATAACTCGAACGGGCAGTAAGACGCGGTGCTAAATAATAATAATAATAATAAAATCTAAAAATAGGATACAAACTGGTTTTTTTACAGTCTAAGCGGCTGCAAAATATATGACAAGTAGATATTAAAAAGTATATAGCTTTAAGAATAGTTATCAACCAACAGTTTATTTTTCAACTATAGGTGGTTGCTAGTTTTATTTAACTTTATTAAATTATTTTAAAATAAAATTGTAATTATTATAATAATTAATAATACTTAGTACTACATCTTATTACGCGTTCGGGTTATACGCTTTATAATAAAATAATTATTAACCATTGAATTTTGAAATATAAATTCGTACAATTTTTTAAATATGCCATAAATTAATTAATAGAAAAATCAAGAAATGTCACTTTTTAGTGAGCTTTAGTAATAGCAGATATATTTTTCGAACTTACTTTAATTTCAGACGCAAAAACCCTATTTTATTAATTTTTTAACATTCATTTCGGTAGTTTACTTATATTCAGCCATTTGATTATATAATCCTACTATGCTATAGTATTACATATTTATTGAATTTGCTAAGTAAGCTTTTCCAAGTAATAAACAAATTTCGAATATTTATATAAATATAAAAATCTTATTATTAAATGGAACACAAGAATAGTAAAAGCTCAAGAAACTATAATTGAAGGACCAAATAAAAATCTTATACACGTTGTAAGCCAACTTTTTTTTTTTTTTTACAAATTATATCAATGCTTTTAACTCCCCAATCTTCATTACAAAGAGAAACTTTTATCTAGTTCTCGAGTGGGTTAATTTTCTAGTCACGTTTTAAAAGGTATGTCAAGCGCATACCAAATGCTCGGCGGTTTTTTTTCCCTCTCTTTCTTTTTGTACCTATTTCGCTCCCCCCGCCCCTCCTCGTTTGAGATTTTATTTTTACTTTCTAATTTAAATTTCATTCTATTCATTTTATTCTTGTTTTCATTTTGTGACTGAATTTTAATATATTTATATGAATTTTGCTTTCACTCATGTATACACAGTGGGCTATTTTTATTAAAATGTCCCTTTGTTGGATTACAATCCATTTCACTGTACGTGAGCTGGTATGTAATATTTTTCAATTCATCGTATTTTATTTTTTTATGAATATTATTTTTTTACTGCTAAATGTAGTAAGATGACCTTAATTGTGTCCACTATGGTGCAACTATATGATAGAGCCATAGTAGGGCCCGTCAGATTAAGACTATACGCTTCCACCGGAAACTTACTGTACTTCCACATTTAGTTTAAATGGTTTCCTTTTTCATACATATACTTTCACTTAAAACTCCCATTTATAGTTTCGTTTTTATATATACTTCCGATAAGAAATACTTTCTTTTTTTTACATATTATAATTTCATTTAGAATTTCAATTGATAGCGCTTAGTGTAAACATATACTCTACCTTGGAACTGCCATTGCGCTTTGTTTTAACATGCACTTTCACTTGTATCTGCCATAGTTATTTGTTTTTACATACACTTGTCATTGTAACCGCCATCGTTATTTGTTTATATATATATATATATATAAATATAAATTTATATATATATATATAAATTTGGAATTGCCATCGCTCTTTGTTTATAAATTAACTTTCACTTGGAGCTGTCATCACTCTTTGTTTATAAATTAACTTTCATTTGGAACTGCCATTGCTCTTTGTTTATAAATTAACTTTCACTTGGAACTGCCCTCATTCTTTGTTTTTAGATACGCTTTCACATAGAACTGCCATTGCTTTTTGTTGTTACATTTATTTTCACTTGGAACTGCCATGGCATTTTGTTTTTATATATGCTTTCACCTGGAACTTCCATAGTTCATTGTTTTTGCATACACTTTTACTTAGAACTGCCATTACTATTCAATTTTTCATATACTTTAACTTTAGGCTAATTAATTAATTATTTTTAATACAATTAAATATGAAAATAAGCCTCACCTGCCTAAGCGGGTTCATAGATTTTATTAGAAAAAATTGTTTTCGGTGTTTTCTTATTCAAATTCTTTTTTTGAATTTTATAGACATTTATACTCATAGTTGACCCTGGTCAAAGTAACTCTACATTATAAAATTATATTAACTGGATTCATAATTAATAATAAGTTATTTTAAGAAATACCCATATATTTAAAACAATGATTTCCGGATTTATACCGAACCGATTTTCATAAATTTTTATTAAATTATTAAAATAAATGAACACTTATAAATTAAAGGATGTGATCAAAAATGTCACATTATAAAAATATTCAAAGGGGAAACTACAAATTCCAAAAAAGGAAAATTTCTTTCGACAGCACTTTCCAGAATTCTGACTAAACGAATTTTATTTTAATTTTAATAATAAAAGCATTTATTTCCCATTAAAATTTAAAAAATTTCAGTAGGCATGAAGTAATAATATTATTATTATTACCGCGTCTTACTACCCGTTCGGGTTCTACGCACTTACGCTAATGTGTAATGGTAGGGTGATTGTGAGATGAAATGGAGGACCTACAGTTTAACGTGGAATCCGAACCACGGTGGAGGCCTGGCATTCCTCACATTCACAAGATGTCTTGTCAGAGGTGAAGGAAGGGTTTGGTAATCAGATAAATATTTGCCGCGACCGAGAATTGAACCCCGGCCGCCAACATAGAAGTCTGACACCTTACCCCTAGACCACCAGGTCACCGACATGAAGTAATCAATTTATAATTTACATCAAGGGTTAATATATGCACGCTATTTATTCGCGGTATTTAACGTACACTAGAACAGACAGCACCGAATTTAATTCATCAATATGAAAGGGGGAAGCCTACATTTAACCAATTATAAATTTTTCAGTTATGCTAGGAATCGAACCCAGGATTCTTAACTCAGAAGAAAGTCCCTCTATCGACTGATCTAAAGTGTTGGACATGCTATTAAGATAAGGTTCCCGATTTCATAAACAAAAAGAAGTAGTTAAGGTATCTAGAGTCTCGAGATAGATTTAACCAAAAATTTCAAAATGTATAAACATACCTTGGACTTTACTACGAAACTTGTGACTTTGACAAGCTATAAAGTTGACTTGGGCTATGTTTAACCTGGATACGACACGTAAAAAAAATACATTTACATTCTGATGCTTAAAAGGCCTCTTTAAGACGCTTATAACCAGAACACTGGTATTAAAGGTTACTAGCAATGTGTTTTTTTTAAAAAAGAAAGTAAGGATTGTTGAGGGGTGGGGTGGGTTGGATATAAGGGAGGGGGTGTCGTGACGGTTCTAGAAATGTAATGTACATTTTAACTTTTTCTATAGTTCAGATACTTAGGAAAAGCTGTTATTGGCTGTATCGGAAAGAATCTAAACGTAACTAACCATTGTAATGCCCAACGCAATGCGATTATAGCCACAATACACTAACATTAAATTTGTTATTTTTTCTTTATCGATTACATAAAGAAATATTTTCTTTTGTAGTGATGTGGTGTCAAAATATGTACTATATCAGAACTCAACTAAAAAAGCCTTATTTTTTAAATTTTTAATCGTGTTTATTAAATAATTTAACGATTAAAAGACTTTCATACACTAAAATTTGCATACAGAGTTGCTCACAGTTAAAAATCTTTAAAAATGCAATATGACTATATTAATACTCTTTTAAATATTCTTTATTCATGAATTAAACTTTTTTTTTCTAGCACCGCATCTTACTAACGTTTCAGGCTATACGCATACTTAATAATTATGCTAATGTGCTAGGGATGAAGAAGGTTGAATTTAGAGGAAAAATTGCCACATTTGCGTGGTGTAAGAGTGGAAATCCATTTAGGGAGAGAAAAAAAACACCCTCGGTACATATGACCGGAATTTGAAAGCCGATCTCCTCATTATCGACAGTAGCGTTTAATTAGGGATGTAGTGTAGAAAGAAAAGTATCGATAACTGTAAATATCGTTATCGAAACTCACATAAACTTTTCTGCTTCGTCTGCTTTGGGGTATCCTTGAGTGGACAAGAGTTCAAAGAGCTCTACAAAAGCTTATTTTGTTTAGTTTGTGATAGCCGTGCTCATTTATCAAGGGGTGGTAGGGTGGTCGCCCCTCACCCCGTCAAGCATCAGGATGTATTGATGAACAAAGATGAAAGAACAACTATGAATTAGGATGGGCTAAAAGAGATTGAAATGCTAGAGTTAATCTTGCTTCTTATACAGAAAACGAGTGATAATTGATAAATAGTTTCTGTAATTCTTTCTCCACAGTCCACTCTAGTAAACATTTAATACCAACATTAGTAAAGACAGCAAGAAAGTTGTTTCTTTCGATACCAGAGTGTGAGTACTAATATCAGTAAAAGTATCGGTAAAAATACTAATATCGATATTAGTATAGAATCGATACTTTTTTCACGTCCCTAAATCGAATGCTGTAGTAACGCCTTAAAACCACGCAGTCTGAAACGGGTGATTTGGATTGTTAAGATTCCACTCGGCTTTGTAAGATTTTCATTATTAACATTTTACTTACTGTTTTTAATTTCATAAACATTAAATGACACGAAAACGAATTCCTTTGATATTTTAAAACCTTGATTTTAAACCAAGATATTAATACTAAAAAAGATAAATAATACGGCGCACAGACTTTCTCCGGCTTTTATCTCTAAATAGACATTTACTCAAAACTCTTAAGATTTGCGAAACAAGCAATAGGTAGACCCTACAAATATTGTTGTAGAAATATTACACCAAAGCTAATAAATGAAATAATATACATTGTTACTTACACTATGGCATTAGGAACTATGAATAGTGTCCCAGAAAATAGACATCTTTGTCTACCAAAGAGCATAAGAATCAACTTAATTTTCAAAAGACCTGAATTAAAAAGTATATGCATTTGCTTATAGCCCAGAAATTGGTTTTATAAAAATATATTTAAAATAAAATATTGTTTATCTTTAGTAGCGCAACAACTTTACACTAATAAATTATTTTGTATCTCAAATAGTTGCGGAGACATGATTAAAATTGGAAATTTTCCCTTTTGTAAAGTATCCCCATAGTCATTTTTATGAGAAAATGAGAATTGCCATCTTATTAATAATTATAAAGTGTGTCTAGATATAAAACATATTCAAAATCATTAGAGAGAATTTCGAGGAAATCGATTTATCTCTTTTTGTCCTTCAACAAACCACCCTTAAATTTAGAGTTGGATAGCTAATTCCAAAAACTCCTCGAGGGGAGCCTTATGAAAACCACAGATAACAAGTTTTAGCCCAATCGGTAAAATAGTTTTGGCTCTAGCCCGAGGTACAGACAGACAGAAAGACAGACAGACAGGCATACAGACAGATGGCATTGCGAAAACAACATTTCGGTTATGAAAAGTCGACCTTTATCAAAATCTAGAGTTCGATTTTTTGACCATCACGATACTTTCTCTTCGAGAAGTCGTGAGAAAGTAAAAGTAAAATAAAGGCCTCAGAAAATTGTCTCCGCCAACTCAAGGTATTGATTAATTGTAATCAATAAGGTAACTCACTTAGATACAAACGTTTAACTAACATACACAAGCTTTGGCATGTACAAATTAGAGGACCTCGTTAGAGGCTGATTGAAAGCGTGCGACCCATCCTTTGATAGTAGAGTGCTTCCCCCCTCCCTCTCCCCACTTCTACAGGAAACCACCCTCCCCCCTTTACACCATATCATATTTCCCTTCGTGCAATAACAGTTTCAGTAATGCCACCAAGTTTGTTTAAAGTTGACAGTGTCATAAAAAAAATGCACCACTAGACTAGACATAAAGTCAACTCACCAAATGAAGAACCTTTAAAAAGGTTTGGCGTGGTTTTTAATCAATTGTTTGGTTATTATTTTTAACAAAGTTTTTTATTATATTCGTCCGAGATATCCACTTTTAACTACACTTTTGGGGGTAGAGATGAGGAAGGTAGAATGTAAAGGAAATTTACTCGTATTTGTATGAAGAGATGATGGGAAAACGTTTAAAAATAAATTAAAAATAAATTCTCAACACACCTTGCCGGGATTCGAAGTTCCAACATACCTTTTAATAGCCAATCCAGATTATATGAGATATGGACTTGCGTGACTTTCCAAATTTGAGAGGGACACGTATTACTATTAATTTGACTTTCCCTAAGTAAGAGGGGTGCACAAAATCCACTTTTTCAATATTAAAAGCGACCTCGAATCGAATATATTAAATTATAGTAGAAGTACCCGGCTTTGCCCAGAGTATCTGCGCAATGCATTGCGTGGTTACCTCGAGCAGCATTTTTCTTTGCTTTAAACCGATAGAAAAATAAACTCGCTCATTTTATTTCTTCTGATCCTTTTATTAACAAATAAAAAAAAAAAAATCTAATCAAAATTTTTGAAATTCTAGCTACGTGCACAGGAGCTACTAATTTTAAAATTTCAAACCTCTGCGTGCATGTAGTTCTCATTACAGAAAACACACAATTTCTTCATTCTATTATGACAGATTCTTGAAGCTGAATTGAAGTTAAAAACAAATTGTTATTAGTTGTTCTATGATTGACAAAATATTATATTGTTATTTATTTAACTTTATGTACTAAAACTACTTGGAATTTTTTTTGGTACAATTGTTTGTAATATTTTGTTTTATTCAATTTGATCAATATTTTTATTAGCTACATTTAATGTTTGTCGAGGCCATAGTTGTTTCAGAAGTGAAGTCGAAGTTTCGAATCTTCTCACACCCCTACTAACTATGTAAAATAAATAGAGCCTACTCTAATACCACCCATCAAATGTTAAGTTTACTATTCAATATTATTTTTCAGCTGAAAATTAATATTGATTCAATATTTGTAATTGCATCCCGGATTAAAATATTTCCGGCCATTTTTTCAACAATTTGTCCATAATTTTGTAAAAATTATATGCACACTTCCATTTACAAGAGTGTTATTCATTGTGTGTTAAACAAGTAAACCTCTATATAAGGAGGCATAGACCTCACCTAAAACAGGTCCTCTTATTTAATTAAATGAACATGAAAGTATCTAAATAATATAATAAATTCCGATCTTATCCAAAACATATTTATTTACGAGACATAGCCACGTGATTAATTATATTTGAGACACACATTTTATTTTAGCTTCGTGTCTTATTAACCGTTCGGGTTATACGCCTATGTAGGTCTACTAATTACACTAATATGTTATAGATTAGGAAGGGTTTGAATTTAGAGGAAGTGAACACACATTTTAATGGAAGGAGAGTGGAAAACCATATGAAAAAAAAGAATCTTCAGTGCACTCGACTGGCATCGAACCCTGATCTCCCCGTTTACGGTGGTCTGGTTTAACACGAGAGTGGCTTATTAGACCATGATGTCACAGAAGCGGGTTTTGAGATATACCGTTTCTCGAGAATGTTTTAAGGTGACATAGATAGCCAAAACATATTCCCATCTTGCAGGATGAGATTGAATTTATAGAGCTACTGTCCACATGAATGAAGCAAGGGAATTTTGTTTTTAAGAACATCGGGCAGTAAAAAGTTTATTGTAAAATTAAAAAAAATATTGTATCGTTATGCTCTTAAATTGTGATTCGATGATTTCAAATCATTATAGTTTCCGCGCTATAGAAGGTTAAACTCACTATTTAATCTTTTTACGTAACGTTTTTTAAGTAGCGTAATTAATGGATGGTGCTGAAATTTAGTGCAATCATTAGACATCCATATAAGATGTACAGAATGAAATATTTATAGTTTTAACGTTATTAATATTAATTAGTAAAAATATGTCAGCAATAATATTAATTAATACAAACATTTCAATATTAAAACCTAAATATTATGGTCACAGCACAAACTATGAAGCTACTTAATAGTTTATTCTGTGACCATAATATGAAGTTTATATCACTCAGCTTAAGGGTCTACCACTCGCTCATTAATTCTCAACAAACTCCGCTTAGGTGGCCACATGGTCTAAGGCGCTACTCTCTCAGTAGACTAGAGTGACGATGACAGGGATATTGAGATTCTAATCTCAGTTGGATGTACTGAAGGTGGTTTTCCTAAATGGTTTTCCACTCTCCTTTCCCGCAAATGTGGGTACGCTTCCTATGCATATAGACTTTCTAATTACTAAAATCATTAGTTCAATTAGTACACAAACGATACATCGAACGGGTAGTAAGACACACTGCTAAAATAATATGAAGTGATACATTATTTTTTATTTTTTATTTTTGACAACTGAAACGTATTGTTTTCGTTTCTAGATTAGGAAAAACAAAAACAAAAAAAAGAATGAGTGACAAAGAGAAACAATTATTTTAAGCAATTAATTATATGAACAGCGTTCTATTATTAATTATCATTTAAACATTCGTTAGTAAGAACTTACAATGTTTTGACATCAAATTTGAAGCGCCTGGTTTCCTATATAAAGTGAAGGGGAAGGACATTTTGATGACGAGACACTTTTTTAATTGGCCTAAAATAAAATATTGCTTCAGTATACATTTAGTTTTTTACGGTCATCTTAAAAATTTTATCAGCACTTTTTATCTCCATGACAAATATTCAAGAAATTTTTAAATTAATTTGTGTAGAAAATTAGACTAAACGTATCTACTGAAGCAATATTAATTAGTTTTTCAAAAAGGTTTATTTATCATTAAAAAACAGTAAAAAATACTGAATTTAATTAGTGTTCTTTTCACCTTAAGCTACCAAGTACTCTTTTTAAAGAGCTTACTAATATTAATTTATAATACAAATATAGTTCGTTTTAAGGTACATGTTTTGCGAGGGCGTGGAAAGCTAATTTTTCTTAGAGTGGGTTCTTGATAAAATTTTAGCATACCTTTAGCCAATAATATATATACATATATATATATATATATATGCACCGCTCCCTAGGTGGTCTATCCAATTTCCAAGGATCGGGATCCCCCCGAACTTCCCTTTATATGACCTTGGTGTTTTGACATTTAGTTTGCAACTAATGGTTACCTCTTTAAGGCCTCGCTACCATATAGCGAACTATATCACGCGAGAGGTTAGCGGAGGCTGTATTTTAAGATGGGCTTGTGACTTTTCCTCCTGGAACACCCCTAGTTTTCCTACCATTAGCTTTTCCTTACTCCGTTTGGGGCTGTTTAACTATTCAAACGTCCGCTAGCTATCCTTACACTTCCACGGTAGGATGGAGTAGACTTCACTCACAGGATGTACACTCCTTGTCAAAATAAAATATACACTTCTGAAAAATATAATAGTTAAAACGCGCGTTGGGCATAAATTAACTTTTAATTGATTCACATCTTACTAGTCATCCCGGTTACCCAAATAATGAAGTAAGGGATAAAGAAGGTGTAATATAGAGGAAGTTGGAAGGGACGAGGGAGATAGAAGAAACGAGAAAGAATGAATTTAGATTATTATTATTATTATTATTATTATTAGCACCGCGTCTTACTACCCGTTCGGGTTATACGCACTTACGCTAATGTGTAATGGTAGGGTGATTGTGAGATGAAATGGAGGACCTACAGTTTAACGTGGAATCCGAACCACGGTGGAGACCTGGCATTCCCCACATTCACAAGATGCCTTGTCAGAGGTGAAGGAAGGGTTTGGCAATCAGATAAATTTGTGCCGGGACCGAGGATTGAACCCCGGCCGCCAGGACAGAAGTCTGACACCTTACCACCTAGACCGCCAGGTCACCATGAATTTAGAGAAAGGTTGGAGAGACGAGGAAGTCAGAATTTAGAGGAAAGTATAGGGAATGAGGGAGATAGAAGAAACGAGAAAGAATGAATTTAGAGAAAGGTTGGAGAGACGAGGAAGTCAGAATTTATAGGGAGGTAGAGGGGACGAGGGAGATAAAAGAGACGAGGAAGAAAGAATTTACAGAAATATAGAAGAGATGAGGAGGAAACAATTTAGAGAAAGATAGAAAGGACGAGGAACCCAGAATTTAGCGGAAGTTCGGAATAAGAGTGGGAATCTATTTAGGAAAAAAAATGGCCTAATAGGTTTAAGGATCTGAATCTCGAACCTTAATTCAACTAACAAATCCAAAAACCGAATCTTAATTACTTTTTTACTAAACATGAGTTTTTTACTTTCCTACATCAATTCTTAAGCTACCATAGAAAATATAAATATTAACTAAAAGTTAACATTTTCTGTCATAATATATTTGTTATAGTAGCCACAAGGTCATATAGGTGGTAACTTGATAGTCAGAGGTCTTTTTGTTAATTTTGTCCTATACTTATGAAAAACCATCAATAAGCAGTATTATAGATCCAAAGCAAACTCCAAATTCCAAATGTAATTATTTTTCTCGACTCTCGAAACCGATATTTTCATGCATCCACGAAATCTCGAATCTCCTCAAGAATTCATGAGATTGGGGGATTCAAAGTTAGCATCCCTAAAACTAACAACTCGATGTACTCTGTCTGGACATGAACCTTGACCTCCCCCCGCCCCCGGTTAACCAGGCTAGACGAGACTAACATATTTAACCAAGTGCTCACTGGCGCTGGTAAGTAAGTTAATTATATAGAATATTTTTTGATTTATATTCCGATTTTCTTATGAATGGCCATTTCTGACAGCTAGAAAAAACTATTAGATCTAATTATATATTTATTCATTTTTTTTCTATCCAAATGAATGCACAGTAAAATTAAATCTTTACCTTTTAAAATAAATGTTTATATTCAATTCAATGACTTTTTCACATCTTCCCGAGAAGTTTCCCTTTAATTTTCCTCCAAGATAATGTGAGGGCCACATTTGGCCCGCGGGCCGTAAGTTGGATCACACTCATATTCATAATCAGCCAACCTTTGGGGCTCTGATATAATTCGACCCGCTTTGGTGGTCGCATGGTCCAAGGCGACACTCTCGCAATACTCTAGACTGCCGAAGACGGAGAGATCGTGGTTCGATTCCGGTCGGGCGTACTGAGGGTGTTTTTTCCTAAATGTCTTCCCATTCTCTCACTACGAAAATGCACGCACACTTCCTCTAAATTCTATTATCGTCATCAAAAAAACCATTAGCGTAATTAGTACATACTGTTTTCATATAAACCGAACGGGTAGTAGGATGCAGTGATTAGAAAGAAAAAAAAGGTTAAACATGCTAAAAGGGGTTATTTACAGGATGGAAAATACACATAATATACACAAATAAAAGCAAATATATACGTACTTATAAGTGTTTTTGTGAATAAAAACATATATATTATATACATAAAATAAATTGTACGGAAATCCGCAAGGACTTTCTCACTCAATTGTTTGAAAATTGAGATATTTACTCAAAACTCGTAATATATGTGAAACGAACTAATATACACTATCAAACCCAAGCTTAAATTGCACTATACTTATGTAAAACATTTTTTGAGTCCTGGTTTAAAATTTTATAATTTTATTTAAAAATAATAATGTCCTCATTTGTATGTTTGGACCGATAAAAAAAAATCGATATTGTGTCCACAAGGGTCAACACTTCTTATTAAAATTTTAACTTCCGGTTAAAATTCTCTACATTTTATTAGGTGTGGCAAATCTTCATGCCATCGCATTTCTATTAAATTCCTCATTTATGAATGTTGACCAATAAAACATGTAAATATTGACTATTGAGTTTAAAATCGATATAGATCATTGTGTATTATTATTATTATTAGCACCGCGTCTTACTACCCGTTCGGGTTATACGCACTTACGCTAATGTGTTATGGTAGGGTGATTGTGAGATGAAATGGAGGACCTACAGTTTAACGTGGAATCCGAACCACGGTGGAGGTCCGGCATTCCACACATTCACAAGATGTCTTGTCAGAGGTGAAGGAAGGGTTTGGTAATCAGATAAATAGATCATTGTTGTAAAAGCATTTCTCCTAAGAGGTTTAAGGGAAAACAACATAAACATTTAGATACTTACTTATATTTAATTACTCTATGGCATTGGAGAATTATTGAGTGATAATTAAAGTAGTATCTCTTTACAACTAAAGCTCACAAAATTGTATTAATATATTTGCCAATATCTCAGAAATTGATGGTTTTATAAAAATATATTTCATATAAAAGTTTTTAATTTTTAATAGTACTACAAGCTAGCAATGAAAAGTTATTTAGTATCTCAAATAGTTACGGAGATACGGAAGTTTATGTTTCTGTAAAGTACCCTAAACGTAATTTTCATGGGAAAATGGATATAGCCAGTCTATTTATAATCTTGCGCTAGTCGTGTTGAGCTCGACTGCTGAGGACGGGAAAATCAAGGTTCGAATCTCGGTCGGGTGAACTGGGGTGGGTTTTTCATAAATGGTTTTCCACTCTCCCTCCACGAAAATGCGGGTTCACTTCCTCTAATTCAACCTTACCAATTCATAATCCATTAGCGTAATTAGTACTTAAAGCGTATAACCCGAACGGGTAGTAAGACGTGTTGCTAAATAATAAAAAATAAAAATATTTATAATCTTAATCAACGCCTAGATACGAATTTTAATCAAAATCGTTGGAACTTATTTTGAGAAAATCTATTTTTTTCTCTTTTCGACCTTTATTAAACTACTCTTAATTTTAAGTTTAAACAGACACACAGACAGACTTCATTGCAAAGACCACTTTTTAGGCTTCGGGGAGTCATGGGACGTCAACATCCATCAACATTTCAGGTTAGATGTTTTTAATGGTCTCAATACTTTACCTTTTGTGTTCGAAAATTTAAAAAAATATATATATATCTTTGCATATAGCTTTAAAGTTATTGGTTTTATAAAAATATGCTTCAATTAAAATATTTGAATTATAATTAGACCTACATATTTGTAATGATAAGTAATTTCATATCTCAAATAGTTTAGGAGATATTATAAAAATATAATTTACGCTTCAGACCGAAGCCCTTAAAGTCAATTTGCTGAAATATTGAGAGAAGTAATTTTGTTTGGAATATTTATAAATGTTTAGAAATGAAATTTAATCAAAATCGTTAGAGCCGATTTTGAGAAAATCGACTTTCTCTTTTTGCCCTCCAGTAAAATACCCTTAATTTTAGGGTTAGATATTCAATTCCAAAAATACCTCGGGGCAACCCTATGAAAACCCTAGATACCAAGTTGTAGCCCGATCGCTAAAATAGTTAAGGCTCTAGTTTGAGGTATAGATAGACAGACAGACAAACAGACGGAAATTCAAAAATCACTTTTTTTGTATTCGGGGGTCCATGAAACGTCGAGATTCATCAAAATCTCGAGTTCAATTTTTTCGATGATCATTAATACATTCTCTACCTGTGAGATAGCGAGAAAATAAAAGACCAGGATATTAAATTAATTTTTTTAGCACTCTTATTAACTGTTCGGGTTATAAGCATATGTACTAATTACACTAGGGGTTTTAGGGATTAGGAAGGTTTGATTTAGAAGAAGTGTTCTCGCAGTATCGTGGATTGACGGGGGGAGGGGTGGGGAACCACCCTCAGTACACCCGACCGGGTTCAAACCCCGATCTCCCCATCTTCGGCAGACTAGTATATTGCGAAAGTAACACCTTAGACCATTCGCTTATCGAAGCGGGTTAAATGTTATTATTGTTGTCCATCTTTATTTGGTTTGATTTTTTTAGGTATTGACCTACGTGTTCCGACTTTATAGACACCCTGTAGTTTTTTAAGTAAATATTTAAATCATTAGTAAATGCATTAATAAATTTCAAATATGATTCATATAACATATCCTTTCTGATCTAAATCCTCTATTCCTCGGTCCTTCTTTGTGTAATTTGTTTTTATATCATTTTACTCACTGAATGTGAGAGTAATGTAATTTGCAACATGTTCATTTAAGGGTTACTTCATCCCCTAATGAACCATGTTTCCATCTTTTTCCCTGGTGAAAATAAATTAGCTGCCTTGAGAGAGCAGACTTCTCTAAACAGCAGGGTGAAGAGAATTCAGATTAGCTATAATTTTCCACCCTTCTTATTATGGCCGTCACGTATTTTACTTAAAACCCTCCCTTAAGGCAGGATGAGGGTAGATTATCCTTACAGCCCCTTTGTGGGTTAAAATAAAAAAAAACATCTTGTAAAGAAGTGGTTAACCTTGGTTTTAAGGTTTTGCGTACAAAATATTCAAGTTAAAATCTAATTTTAAAATTGGTTCATATTTCACTCTCAAGTATGAATTAAATGTTTCAAAATGAAAGAACTTTCCAAGTAACTATTAGGATTTAACCGGAACCTATTTAAATCCATTTTGAATAAAAATTTATAATAATAATAATTATAAATTGCACCGTTTCAGCGTGTCTTACTACCCATTCGTGTCATACACATTCTTAACTATGGCACTAGGGTAATTTATAGGGAACCTAGGCTTGAGAGGAATAATTTATAAGAAACCAGGCCCAGTTCACCCAGCTGGGATTCAATTCCCGACCTCCCCATAATCGGAAAACTAGACTAGATGAGCAGGACATTTAGCCAACGAGACCACTATTGTGGACGAAAGTATAATATTCTTACTTTTATGGCACTAATATATTTGTGATTGTTTTAGACCATTTTACTGTGGCTTTTCAGAAGAGAAATTCGTCACGGAGTACAATCGTCGACCTTATACCAAAGGCATGTATGTGCATTTTTCAAGTTGTTATTTGAGATTTGGTTGTATAGCAAAAGCAAGAATTATTTTTAGGATTATAAAAAGTTTAAATTTTGATCCAAACTTAATCATTCTCATTAAAAATATGCATTTTAAAGATAGTTTTCCTGAAATATCAATTTTGCATATAAGTATCTTTGGCATAAGGGCGGAAATATTTTCACCTAGCACCTACATAGGTTCTAAAACAAAGCAGTGCATTATTGGTGAGGGAAGGTATTATTTAAGCATTTTGGACTGTTAATTTTAAACATAAAATTTTATTCAACTCGAAATGTTATTTTCTCCACTAATTTTGGAGAAATAAAGTACTACTTATTTAACTGCACAAACTGAAATTAATAAATATATAGTACATCAAAGCATTTGAGAACGAATTTAAAGCAGGTATTGTATGTAAATTCACTATATGTTAACCATATAGATATTTTTTTTTAAAGTTGAAAACAAAAAAAATATCACTTGCCATCCAAAAAGAACACACTTAGATTCTTATGAGAGGAACGGGACTTTTTATAACCATAATGTGACTATAATATGGTTGGATTTGGGACAGCTGTAACCAAATATCTGATTCTGTATTGAGGTGGGATCTGTATTTTGGTTTTAGTAGCCACACAGGCAGAAAATTCTGATTCACATAAGTAATTAATATTTAGCACCATGTCTTACTACCCGTTCGTGTTATACGCTTTAAGTACTAATTACTCTAATGGATTAGGAATTGGGAAGGCTGAATTAAAGGAAGTGAACCCGCATTTGCGTGGAGGGAGAGTGTAAAACCATTTAGGAAAAACCACCCCCAGTTCACCCGACCGAGATTCGAACCTCGATCTCCCCGCCCTCAGCAGTCGAGCAGCTCCACACGACAAGCGCGTTTGCCAACTACACCACCGAGTCGGGTTTCACATAAGTAAGTTGTTGCAAAGGGCAGAAGGATGATTTTAGCTTTATCTGACAAAACTTTAAATTCAACTTTTTGTTGAAACCAAAATCACGATAGTGACGTCATTTGTTAGTTGCAAAATTCTCTTTTATCGCAGAATCAGATGTCAATTGAGTATATATAGTCTAGGAAGGATAGGACATTATATGGATTATGTAGATAGGTCCCTAAGTATTTTCATATTCAGTTGGAAATTGAGGATCTTGAACCAAATCGTAGAATGGTAGGAAATGTGCCATTTTACAAAACTAAAGTTTAGGTACTCATATATCCTGCACTTGATTGAATAATTAATTCCTATAAGTTCGCTCCTGTAGAAAACGTGACTATTGTACTCCCTAGATATATATTTCTTACCAAAACCTACTACCTTTACCTTAATCAACATTCATTACTTGGAGTATTTTGCCTCAACAAGCCAACATTGGCTTGGCATGCCATTATTACAACAACGCTGACGGCTAATGAAACGTATGTTACCACTACAAACACATGNTTGTTTCAAAGACATCATTTCTCCTGGATTGCAAACGCATCTGTTTATGATTAAATGCTTTGTGTCTGAATACGAAGCGATGTTTATCAAATTACAATACTGAGTAGGTTCATTATTAAACTGAAGCAAATAGAAGATCGACAACATTGCATGATGCAGTGGCGTAAAATTAAGTATCTGATATCCGATAGACTGAATCACATTAGTAAATCCAGCACGAATTAATAGTATATATTACCAACACTTTTGTGTGTGTGTGTGTGTGTATCATGTCTTAATACTCGTCTGAACTAACTACGTATTTACTAAAAATGGAGTAGGGCCTAGGAAGGTGAAATTATAAAAGAATTAACCCGCATTTTCGTGGAATCTATTCACGAAAAACCACCTTCTGTAAAATCGGCAGGGATCCAAACCCCAATATTCCCGTAACGAGAAAATTCATTATATTACAAGAGTGACGCTTTAGACCATTCAACCACCCATGTGGATAATACATAATAAATCCCATTTCAAATAAAATGTGTATTTATATTTACAAGTGTTTTCTTTTTTTCTTTCTCAGAACCCGATGATCGTGGATTCAAACCCAGCTGGTATCAACAGATTTTTCTTGAGTGATAAAAATCCGTAGCAAAACTTCCTTCGGAGGGGTAGTAAAGCTGGTCAGTCCCATGTCGATTGTGGCATGTAAGAGAACCCTGGAAAGTATAGGAAAATACCTTTCCCAGTAAAATGGGTAGAACCTTTCACTCTCGCTCATAGAAACTCTCGTGTGCTGATATAGTCAGTCGGTTCAGAAAGTGCACGTTAAATACCTTAAATAAATAAAAACAAGAAAAAATGCTTTATTTTATAAGAAAAACATTCTTAAGTTTAGTTTATTAAAACTTTTTTTTTATGTTCCAAACTATAAAATTAATAATGAGAAAGTTTTTAGGATTGTGTTATACTGTACTTTTTATTTACAATGTGTTCATTTGACAGTGATTTTACAACTTATCAAAGATTAATAGTTACATTTTTTTTTACCCATGTACCACGTCTTTTTACTCATTTGGGTTGATCACGCATTCAATTACACTAGTCCTATATGTTGGGAAAGGGAAAATTTCGTTCAGATGTACCCGCATTTTTGTGACGGTGGAGCGGTAAACCTTTCAGGTAAAACCTGCCTCTTTATACTCCTCCTAGACATTTTCAACCGGATTAAACGAGCTTAACGTTTTAGTCCGCGTTTTCACCGATGTCAGTAAAAGTTAACCAAAGTATAAAAAATATCTACTAATATCTCCTGATGTCTTCAAATATTTAAACGGGTTACTTAGTTGATTAACACTCGATACGACAAATTGTTGGGCGAGTTAGAGATATGTAGCCCTAAAATTTGTTTTAGGGAAGATTTTTCTTAGCGTCTTACTGCCTGTTCAGGTTCTGTGCTTATGTACTAATATAGGCTAGTGAGCTAAGTATGAGGAAGGCTTAATTTAGAGGAAGTAAGCTCACATTTGCGTAGAAGGAGAGTGGAAAGAACTTTTTTGAAAATAAAACCACCCCCTCAGTAAACCCGGCCAATATTCGAACCCCGAGCTCCATGTCATCGGCAGTTTGGTCTATTGTGAGAGTGACACCTTAGACCATGCGGCCAAGGAAGCAGGTGATACAAAATATATTGATAAAGGTGCTGATGTAAGGGTCGGGTGTACTGAGGGTGGTTTAGTCAAAATATTTTCCACTCTTCCTCTACGCAAACGCGGGTACACTTCCTATGAATATAACACTCCTAATCCATAAAACCATTAAGAGTAATTTAATAGATAGGCGTACAGCCCAAACGAGTCGTTAGACGCGGTGCTAAAAAAAAACACCCAATGTAAAACCGATGATGGGAAGATCAAGGTTCGAATCTCGGTCAAGTGTGGTTTAGGGGGGCTTTTTCCAAAATTGTTTTCCACTCTTCTTATACGCAAATGCAGGCACACTTCCTCTAATTATAACCTTTCTAATCCCTAAAAACAACTATCGTAATTTGATAGATAGGCGTATAGCCCGAGTGGGTAGTAAGACGCGGTGCTAAAAAAACCCAGTTAAAAACAGATTACGGGGAGATTGATATTAGAATTTCGGTCAGGTGTACCTAGGATGGTTTTTCCAAAATTGTGTTTCACTCTTCCTCCACGCAAATGCGGGTACACTTCTTATGAGTATAGCCTTTATCTACCCTAAAACCATTAGCGTTATTGTTACATAAACATATAACCTTAACGGATAGTGAGACGCGGTGCTAAAAAAAAAACTCAGTGAAAAACCGGTTTCATAATCATTCCAAAAGATCATGTTTGTCATTTGAAAGGTAAGGAGCAGACAATAAACTTTTAGAAAGCAAAGAGAGTATATTCCATTTCATCCGTGATTAATAATTGAGGATGTTCACTTGAAACCCGACCTCCTCCTAACTCCGCACAGATACTTCCCGCCAAAACAAATACTAGCAAAAGGGAGAGAGTGTTAGTTCGCAACTTGTTGGGTAAACTCTCATCTTCCATCTTCTAGCGGTTCAAACATTCCTCCGGGCTACAATTCGTTCTAGAGATTCGAGAGGCTAAAACTAGCACCCTTTAGAGAAACAAAGGGGAGGGCTGGGTGACGTTAAAATAAATAGCATGAGATCGCAATTACTATCGCTCCACAAGCTCAGCTTCTAACCAAACCACCGAGTGGAAGTGGTTTTTATATTTTATGAGTACAGCGGGACCTCGTTTATCCAGCCCTCATTGATACGGATTTCCGGTTTATCGGAACTGAGATTTCACACTAATACCTTTTCAAAACATTTTTTTTTTTTAATTTGTTATTGTGAAAATAAATGGCGAGTTGTAGCAATATATGTTGTTTCAGTGCAGTTTCCCTATAACTTACATATTATCCGGATTTCCTTTAATCCGGATGAAATTCGGTCCCTGTTAGACAGGATAAATGAGATTTACAGGTATGTTATCAAGGATATTACAGTATAATTTTCATAGGAAGGTCATTTATATGACAGTTATAAAAGCTACCAGATCAAATTTCATGTATGCATACGTCAAGCCATGTGAACTGCAGCTGTAAATTTTGATATCAATATCTATAAAATATCACTAATCATTTGGTAAAATTTTGCCAATTTTGGCTATAAAAAAACTATTGTAGCCTTTAGCTACTAAATACCTGCATTTGTGGTTGCATGGGATAAGGCGTCACTCTCACGATAGATTGGACTTATGATGATGGGGAGATCGGGATTATAATAATATTAATCGGATGGACCAAGAATTTCCTAAGTGGTTTTCCACCTTCTTTCCAGGCAAATGTAGGTACATTCCCTCTTAATTGTATCTTACTAATTCTTACCCCATTAATGTAACTATGTAAATGGTCATAACGGGGGTAAGGCTCGGTGCATACACAAATATAAATGATAGGGTAGTAAAGCGTAGTTATTAGAAGAAGTGTACCCACATTAGTGTGGAGATAAGAGCGGAGAAACCAGCTTCAGTATGACTGACGAGGATTCGAGCCCCGATCTTCCCGTTATCGGCAGTTTAGTCGAGTGGGAGAGGGGTGCCTTAGAACATGAGGTCACCCAAGCCGGTAGATCAGAAATCGGAAAGAAATGTCACCAATAAAAAATGTCCGGTGTTATTTACCTGAAAGCCCTCTCTCCAACGTGCTGTATCCGGTTGCTCATAAGTCTCAGGGATTCCACCTGACACCCCCCTAGTGCTTCATTCTCCAACGCCTCCAGGCCGGAGCTGACCACGTCCATATGGGCCACTGGTCCGACCGGAAAAACTGAAACCACGGGGAATCTTCAGTTTAGTACACATTCACTTAAGAGGGGGAAATCAGAGTATACATAAATTAAAACACGTACACTCGAATGGTGGAATAAAGTATACCTGTCAGCCGGAGCACATAGATTTCGGAAAAACCTGTAATCCCATTAAACTCATAACCTAACTTAAACTAATCTAACCTCTATTTTCAATTTTGAACAAAGTAATTATGAATTTAATTTCTACCCCACAGTTCACGTAAGGGTTTTACCAACCCCGGATGAGATGTTCCGCAATGCGTGTGAACCGATTAAAGAAACACAGCCAATTAATGTTCTTAAGGTGAGAGTGTAGAGGACGCAAGCTAAGAGAAGTATTTTTTTTTGCAGTTTTTATAGAAATACTTATTTAACCAAAATAAATAAAATATTGGTCCGGAAAAAACTTTTTTTTTTCCGCGTGGTGATATTAAAAGTTCTTGAATAGCTGTCATATTCATCTCGGTGGCCGCATGACGCAGTAATTAATAATCATAAATAGGCGTATATCCCGAACAAGTAGTCACGCGGTCTAACGCACTACTCTCGTGTTAGACTAGACTGCCGATGGGCAGATTGGGGTTCAAACCCAGTCGGGTGCACTAAGAGAGGTTTTCCTAAATGGTTTTCCACTCTCCTTCCACGCAAAAGTGGGTACACTGCCTTTCAATTGAACCTTCCTAATCCCTAAACCATTAATGTAATTAGTACATACGATTAAAAACAGAACGGGTAGTGAGACGTGGTGCTAAGAAAGGAATATAAAAAGAAGTCATTAAATTTCAGGACACCCGTGGCATATGTTGAGGATACCATTTTAATAAATTATTATTATTAGCACCGCGTCTTACTACCCGTTTGGGTTATAGGCACTTACGCTAATGTGTAATGTTAGGGTAATTGTGAGATGAAATGGAGGACCTACAGTTTTAACGTGGAATCCGAACCACGGTAGAGGCCTGGCATTCCCCACATTCACAAGATGTCTTGTCAGAGGTGAAGGAAAGGTTTGGTAATCAGATAAATCTGTGCCGGGACCGCATTTTAATAAAAATTAAACTATGTTTTTACTGTAGAATTCTTTTATTTCTTTTGAAAAAAAGTCTTTATATACAAATTGAAAAAAAAGCCCTTAACTCCTGTCAGCCTACTAATTTATGGGCAGACTTCTATTCCCGACAAAGGCAAGAAATTCATCATGGGAAAGGGGGGGTTTTCACTTTCACAGTGGTGAATTAACGGCCGGGGGCTGGGTGTTGTGTCTGCTCAAGATTTCAGTAAGATTTTAAGTCGTGTGCTGATATAATCAGTTGGCTCAGAAAGTTAAAGTTCACTTTCTTTATTAGTATTAATCCCTTTATTTCCCGATGTGGAGCATAGAGTTGCAACAAAGCTTAGCTACCCCAACTATTCATTGTTGCCGAGTTTGTGATAGCTTAATTTCAGGTGGAGTGGGTTATCAGACCACCCACCCGCTCCATGGGTTCTTACAAGCGAGAATGCACACATTTTCTGGAAGGGTTAGGTACTTTCATATACCTTCCAGGTATCTTTTACCTGACATGATAACCAAGGCTTAGCTTCCTCACCAAAGAAAGTTGCGCTACGGATTTTTATAGCTCAGTAAATATCCGTCAACCTCGGCTGGGTTTGGACCAACGAGCATCGGTATCCTGAGGCGAGACATTTCCTCCAAGGCCACATAACATTAAATTTTTAAAAATGAAATAAAAAACTACACTTTAAAATGAATATATCATCAAAGCGAAACAAACGAAAAATAAAACCCATTTATTTATTTATTTACAGTGAAGAAACCTTTTGGTACTTTGTGTGTTTAGTTAGTTTGTGCATGTAAATGAAGTAGGTTATTTTATATCCGAGCAAAACTGACTAATAAGTCAATAAAAAAATTCTTTCTCTGAAGACATATTGTTGAAGACGTTGAATATTTTCGTAATGAGCCTTTATATATCATGGGAATATACATTTTTTTAAATCAATCTGGCCATAGCTTATTGAGAAAAAGTTTTTTTTTTAGTACAAGTTAACTTACTGAATTTAGTACAACACAAAGTCTTGTGAGCCCAAAGCCAAGTACACCTTGTCAATGCTGTATTCCAAGTACAAACTACAAATACTCAACTTTCACCTTTCATCGTGTGATATTCATTTACAATTAGTTTGGTAGTGAGATTTTACTAGCTTCTTTTTTCAACTAATTTATATATATATATATATATATATATATATTAACAATTAACTTACAATCATTAAAATACAAAAAATGCACACTTCGGTGCCCACATAATCTAACGCGCTACTATCGCAGTCGAGTAGACTGCCAATGACTGGGAGCTAGATATTCGAGTATCGGTTGGGTGTACAGAGGATGGTTTTTACAAAATGTTTTTCCACTTTCCCTCCACGCTAATGCGCGTACACTTCCTGTAAATATCGCTTTTCTAATCACTAAAACCATTAGCGTAATTAATACATAATCGTATAACCCGAACGGCTACTAAGACGCCATGCTAAAACAAAATAGAAAAAGATTTTAAACCTATTTACAATAATGACAATATTTCACATTAATTACATGATAAAAGTTAATAAAATAACAAGATCATTATGTGCCGATATTCATCCATCAGACACTCATCCAGGATGCGAGTCCGGAAAACTTGAAAGGGGGAATCAGGAAGACAAAGACATTCACACACATATTTATTAATGTAGTATAAATACGTTGTCTTGCAAGTCTTATATGAGCAGGTCCATGCCATATGATTAGTGACGTCACAGGTCATGAAAATAGTAGCCTGCAGCAAACTCAACATAATTTGGAACGCATACGACCGTTTACATTGCAGGATGTATAGATTACCATATACCTCAGATAATTATATGACAATTATTTACGATTAAATAAGAGCATTTCCTTATTTTTAATTTAATGTTTTGTTAATTAAATCTATTAAGAGTTTTAATCTCTGAGTCGGATTTGTTTTGATCCCCTAGGTCTAGCCCCTCCCCCACCTTGGTTACATTACCTTGGTTACATTACCTTGGTTACATTCCTCCCTTTGATTAATTAATTTATTAATTTAGCCAAGCGCCTTTAAAAACTATTTGATTATATGCCTTTCAACCACTCATCCAACCATCCATCCATTCAATCATTCATTTATTCATTCATTCACCAACGTGCCCTTAAAGCTCTTTGGCTACATGTCTCATTTGTGCATACATGCAATCATTCATTCATTCATTCATTCATTCCCCCAAACACCCTTAAAACTTCTTGGCTATGCGATTTCAATTTTTCCATTCATTCATTAATGTATTGACTCAGTAACTCAAATGCCCTTAAAACTCTTTGACTACGTACTTTTCATTCGTGCCTCCATCAATTAATTCATTCATTCACTCAAGTGTCCTTAAATTTTTTTGGCTACGTGCTTTTCATTTATGCTTTCATCCAACCATCCATTCGTTCATTCATTAATTCATTCATTCATTCATTCAAACAAGTGCCCTTAAAACTCTTTGCCTATATGCCTTTCATCCATCCATTTATGTTCCCTTAGTTAAAACCTCCGAACTAAAGAAAATTACTCACAGGGAAGTTTGGAAAAAGGCACTCCGACACAGCTGATGTCTCGAACGTTGTCCAGCGTCTTTGGCGTAGTGGGGTGAACTGTTTGGGGCTCATCACCAAATTTGCAGGAGCACATGGAGTTGAAGGTGCAAGGGGCGACCTGCTGACCACCTCCATCCGGGGGCAACAGGATCATCGCCAGCAGCAGCAGTGCCCACGGCATCTGTTGACAGCAATAACATCGACAATCGTCAAGTAAGTGTCAGTCCTGAATACACATTCCGATTCTTCCATAAGGAAATAACGAGAACAAATTAAATATTATACCAACACCACGATTTAAACCTTAGCTTAAGGTGGGGTGGGAGGAAATACGAGTCAAGGGCAGTATTTTTTTGCAGTGTTAAATAAAACAACTATTTGGTCAAAACGAATCAAGTAATTATCCAGTAGAAATATAGAGTTTAATTTTCTTCACGTGCCGACTTCAATAGTTGTTGAATATCTGTCAAGGTTGTCCTGGAATTTAATGACACATTTTCTCTTAATTAAAAAGTTCCTCATCAAATGATAATATTCTCATAAAATATGTTAAAGTTGTCATTATATTCCTAGACACCTCGACAGATAACACAAGTCTGTTGAGGTTTTGCTATAACAACTGCAAAGTCGCTGGCATTAAATCGCCTTCACTTCCACCTCAACTTAAATCGGTGGGTTGCCGCATTTCGTGGGATGTATCTAAGAGATTGTATTAGTACACAATACAATAAAATAAAGTGCCATCTAACCTAACACTACAGTAGCCCCATGGCTTCTTTGGTGCTGACTGACAGCTCACAGCTGACAGTTAAAAACTTTGAAAAGCTACCAGACCAAATTGTGTCCCTACGCCGAACCATATGATCTGCAAAAACATGTGTTTAGCAGCTGTCACTTTGACGGTCAAAATTTAGGTATTATACCTAAATGTTGACTGTCAGAAGTCAGCTGTCAGCACCAAATAAGCCATGGGGCTACTGTATATTACTTTTCTAGAGGGTGTGTGTAAGAGAGAGAGAGAGAGCGCCTCCCATGGAAAATTGGCGATCAGAATAGCGCTGATCCTAGAATAGATTTAGGACAATTCGTGGAAACCTCCTGAGCCCCTGGAAGAAAGTATTAGTAGCTAATAGTAGAATTATTACTTCTCACGCCTCCAGAAGTGGTCCATAATAGGACTGCATGGCAAAGCAACGACACGTGTTGCAGACGTTTAGAAATACCGGATTGTTTACTAAGGGGTTTGATATTATTCAAAATAGGTTTTACCAAAATGGAGGTGAAAGTTATGACCAGTTGAAAAGTTTAAATTTAAATTGTTTTTAAAAATGTGATAACTTAATAAAACCCTATAAAAACCATCCTACATTGTCTTAAAATATTCTGTTGTGACCCTATCAAAACACGACATTATTTGATAGAGGAAGGCTGAATACAGGCTTATATCCTTTTTCTTTAATATAAGAAATATATATTTAGTGGTTAGATTTGGAGGTGGTGAATGGTATAGCCCCATTGAAGACGTATAGCTTGAATTTTATAGGAAGAACAGTATCTGGTAGCTACTAAAGTTACTAAAACAATTTTAATATATACATACATACGTATAAGATCTGCAACGCTCACCTTTGATAGATATTATCAATAACTACAAAATAATATACATAATATAATTAAATATTACCATTGTTAATTGCAAAGAAATATGTTTGGATTTTATGAACGATTCTTACAACTAAAATTAAAGTATACCAGGTTGCGTCTATAATTATTCTGACAAACACTGGTCCTGAAATACCTGCATCTTGAGCATACACGAGTCGGCCAATCGAGACCCGCTTTATTTAGAATTATTTTCAGAAACTTAACGCACGTTTCATTTAAACCGAAAAGTAGCAGTCTTACCTTGACGGACTACACACTATGACCCTATTTTAAAGGGAACAACAATGCATTTTAGTCTTTCTGTCTCTCAAGGCGAATGAAAGTTACATCGTCTGACCATTTCTCGTTGAAAGGGAGCCCTATGTCTGTTCAACAGTTGCTATAAATAATCCTTCACCACAGGTAGCCTACACCCTACCTGCATCAACTCGCGATCAAGCCATATTATTGACCAAACGGCCAGCCTCTGTTAGCGAAGATAGTGCCAACTTCATTGGATATAAGGTGTAATGTTATCAGAACAACGAATCCTTCGGCCGTTAATCTCAGTTTTCAAGACCAGAAACACTACTTTTTTTTTCCATTCGAGTGACCCCTCATTTGTCCTCATGAGGCTGAGTTGACCCCGTTCTAGACCAAGTGCGACACATAAAATCTGGAAGCACTGTAGATCAAACTCGGGACCTCTGGATCTGAAGTCAGAATCTACGAACTCTAAACTACAGAGGGTGTTGATACAAAAAAAGATTAAAATGTAATGCTGACCAGAAAACGATGTTTTTATTTTCTAAATTCTCCTTCCTATCAGAACTCCACTACGATAGAACCCCCCACATTTACTGGTTCCGCGGAGTGTTTCATTCGTGAGGGCCGATCGATTACATTTACCAATCACACGGACACAAAGTACTGCGGTTTATCTGGCGGACATGCCTGAGGGAGAGCCGGCGATCGTTCAATGGCGGGAGCAGCGATTTAGTATGTAAATAGGTGCGTCACTTACATCACACGGTCCTGTGTATTGCCGCAGGTTTAGTGTACTGGTATCTGTATGTGTGTATGTGTGCGCGCGCTTTTCTCTCAATCAGCTCTTAGAGATGGCAAATGAATTCGCTCTAGAGAGCAGCGTCATTTGAGAACACCACCATCGCGTTTAGTTGTTTTTTTTTATCCCAGTTCATTCAATTTAACACAAATATTTAAGGTGGGGATGTAAAGAACGCGAGAAAACGTCAGTGATTTTTTGCAATTTTTATAGAAAAAACATTTTTTCGACCAAAATAAATCAAATAGTGCCCCAGTAGCAACGTTTATTTTTATTTTCTTCACGCGGTATTATCAACAGTTATTGGAATATCTGTCATGAGCAGAGCGGCATTAGATGAGGAACTTTTTAAATGAAGAAAACAAGTTGATCATTACATTATAGGACACCTCTGACAGACATTCAACAAATTTTGAGGTCACCATGTGAATAAAATAAAATTATATGTTTGTAATAGATACTTTTTTATTTATTTTGGCCACAATAATTATTTTTTATATAAAAACCGCAATATAACTGGTCTTTTCTCGCGTCCCCTTCCATCCCACCTTAATAAACAGCGGTACCCACATCGAATGTTGAACTGGGTTGCCACTATTTTCTTGCTACCAAATTCTCTGTAGTTTCCAGATTTTTCAGAAGGACTGCCCATTTTTTTCCAGGCAGCTTTGATCGAAGAAAAGAGTAATAACATTTAATGCTTCATTAAACTAAGTTTGAAGTCAGGTCACTAACTTTTAAAACAGGATGATATAAGATTGATGGGGAAATGCCTCTTCTGACTCTTCCCAACCCCTTTTTTTATGGGCTAATAAGACATATTTGAATCAACATGCTTAGTTATTCAGCCCACTTTTTCGTAAATCCAAAGACCTAATATTTCAATATTCTGGTTAAATGTCCCAAATGAACAAATAGTATTTTTACTTAGATTCTTCAAAATTCCCTACGTTTTCCCGGTTCTTTCCATACACAAAATATATAATTTTTTCCCCCCAGTTCTTGGCAACCCTGTTGTTACATGGTCTAAGCTGGCATCACTCTCTAAATATATTGGACTGTCAGATGACGGGGAGATTGGGGTTAGAATCCCGGTCGGGTGCACTAATGGTGTTTTCCCCCCATGAATGACCTTCCAATATACCCTCACCTATGCGGATACACTTTATATAAATTCAACCTTCATCATTCTTTACATACTAGTGTGATTAGCACATATAGGTTAGTAAGACATGGTGCTAAATAAAACTATCATTAATATGAATGAGAGTGGGTTTTTTTATCAGCTCGTCTCACCACCCGTTCGGGTTATGCGCTTATGTACTAATTACGCCAATGGTTTTAGGGATGGGGAGGTCATATCTAAAGAAAATGTATCAGCATTTGCATGGAGGGAGAGTTGGACAAAAATATTTAAGAAACACTTCTCTCAGTGCATCGGGAAATCATTAAGAAAAAAACATTCTCACTTCGCCAGAACATGATTCGAAAACCCATTTAATCCAGTCTATTTCCTTGGCCCACTCTATAAATAGGCCTACTTTCAGATCAGTCTGAAAGTCTAAGATCAATTGCCTCAGCCCTTATTTATCGTCCCAAAACGATTCCCTCATAACCTGAGAGATGCTTTAACGTTTTCATTTTATTTCATTTAATTGAGGTATTTAACGTGCAATTTCTAAACCAACCGATTGTATCAACGTACGACACACAAACTAACTTAAATATGGAACAGACACAACATCCAGCCCCTGTCCATTAATTCATCACTGGGGAAACCCACATTTCACCCAATGATAAATTTGTCGGTCACCCCAGGAATCGAACCCGGGACCCTTATCTCAGTAGACAGACAAGATACCGACTGAACTAACGTGGTGGACACGTATTAGCTAATTGTAACAATAAACACGAGTGAACAAACCGCGAGTGATGCAATTTAAGGGTTAAAGTCGTCAATAAAAGATCTCGTATCACCTCAGTAACAAACAGACTGACAACTTCCGCCCGAAACGATCGAGTCATACGACGCTTGGTCTGATAATGATAGTAAGGTTTGTTTGACCGCGATGGTTCAGTATTGTTGAGCCTGTCTTTGTTTGATGGGTAAGGGCGGGGTGGTTAGAGGCGTGGGATGAAAGGGTTATATCTGATGGAAGGACATACCGGAGAACACACGCATACAAAAGCTACCCCTAAACTCTGTTTGGAACAATAAGTTCCCTTCAAGGGTGAACTATGCCGCAGGGAACCTATTCAACCGAATTTTACTTCCTGATTCACGGATTCTAGTGCAATCCAATATACGTGATTAGATAGTTTTGAGTTTAATTGAAATTAAACAAGTCTGGTGTTTGTTTATAGATACAAACACTAGGCTTAAATTAATTGTATTCATCAGGTAAAGCATTCCATTGTAAGGAGTCATGCTCTCCTGGTTCTGCAACTTTTCCAGCGAATGCTCGAATTTTTTTGTATTTTGTATTTTACCCACATAATTATTGCAATTATGCTGTTGATGTTTTTGTTTTGTATTTAATTTCCACGAATTGATCCTTTGCTGTTTTGCTTCCCCTCGTACTTTGCTTTGGTGTAGAATTCCCCTATCTACCCCCTCATCAAAGATAAATCTACAAAACCATAATAACTACTAGTGCTTTTAAGTACTGTGGCAGATTTGCTAGCTAAAATACTGTTTGTAAATTACCTCCTACTGAATCTTAAATCGTGATTGTTCGCTTGTAATACCAAGATTTGGAGATCCCAATTAACTATTATATTAACTCGTAAAGACGTATTATTTCTACTTTAATAGCTTTCATTCTTCTCCTCTCTCTTGTACACTTTTTTTTTTATCTGCTCATTTAAAGTAAACGTTACTATTCTCGAGTTTAAAACCTTGCGATTCAATTTTGAGTTGTCTTCTTTTGTTTAACCGTGATCTTTAGCGCAACATCCCGAACATGGGGTTGTTTGTTGTACTTTTACATTATTATTAAAACACACTTCAACTATTTTAAACCAAAGAATTACGAAATACTTCGTTTCGTTTAATTTCTGTTATGTTAATGTGAGTAGAATGTTTGTTATGCGTTTAAGATGGATATAATTAAAATTATTTCTAACAGATACAAGAGTTGTTTATTTGATAACTTCTTCAAAGCATTCAATTAAATTACACAACACCCTTTTGATTCGGGTTTAACAATTTAGTGAATGTATATTCTCTTAGCTTCAAAGCGTCTTCACCTTCACGAAATATACGTGGAACTCTCATTATATTCCTTTAAGCGCCGCGCCGAACCACTGTGTGGAACATTACATGCGCCTTCTTCCTGGAGGTCCACCTCTAAGTCCCTCTAGAAGTTTTATTTGGATTATTTTTTAAATTTTATGAAAAAGCTTGATGCATTATTTTCATATGGGCCAAAATGTTATAGTAGGCCCCAAACAATTGATTTTGTTTGGCACTATTCTATCCTATCTTTAATCAATTAAATCTACAAGGAAAAACACAATGAAAACGTGCTGTTCGATGACGATTATGTTGAAATCTATCTTAATATAAATGTGCATTTTAATTAGCAATATGAGCAGTGAGGATGGAAGTCAAAACGCTCACAATTCACAACACAAATGAACGCTTGTGAGGTGACCTGGTGTTATAGGGGAAAGTTGTCGGATTTCTGTGCTGGGAGTCCGGGGTTCAATCCTCGGTCCCAGCACAGATTTATCTGATTGCTAACAACCTTCCTTCACCTCTGACAAGACGTGTATTAATCACAACTTGTGAATGTGTGAGATGCCAGGCTTACACTGTGGTTCGGATTCCACGTTAAACTGTAGGTCCTTCATTTCATCTCACAATCACCCTACCATTTACACATTAGCGTAAGTGCGTATAACCCGAACGTGTTTTAAGACGTGGTGCTATTATTAATAATAATAATAATAATTATTATTATTATTATTATTAGCACCACATCTTACTACCCGTTCGGGTTATACGCACTTACGCTAATGTGTAATGGTAGAGTGATTGTGAGATTATCTACAGTTTAACGTGGAATCCGAACCATGGTGGAGGCCTGGCATTCCCCACATTAACAAGAGTTCTTGTCAGAAGTGAAGGAAGGGTTTGGTTATCAGATAAATCTGTTCCGGGACCAAGGATTGAACCCCGGCCGCCAGTACAGAAGTCTGACACCTTACCCCTAGACCACCAGGTCACCAATAATAATAATAATAATAATAATAATAATAATAATAATACCACTTGTAGTACAAGGCATGCCAGAACTATACCTACTCACCCGAGTGGTGTCGGGTTGACACGAAAGCGCATTCCTACCTTGGTTCGTTCCTTCCTTCTGAGCCCGTATTGACTGAGTAGTAAAATGGGCCATCGCGTAGGTAAGAATTAAGGAGTTTTCTTATTTGTGACATCATGGCAAGTCACGTTAAGGATTTCTCATGTTTTTTCAGTGGGTTTGGGAGATATTACAGCGAGAAGAAAATTATTAATTCTTAAATAATTATAAAAATAGTCTTACATTGTCATAAACTAATTCTCTGTCCTTGAAGATATTTTTGTAAACTTTTTTTTTAATAAAGTCTACAACTTAAGCTATTTTGGCAGTAGGAATATTCCTGCTAATATTTAGATTAAAAAGGTGCGTGGATGGCTTATTTCTATCTAAAATAGGAAACAAGAAAAATTGTTTATTGAAATACCAGTCAATACCGTACAGGGGCTATTATTAGAGTAAGTGTATAGACACGTCAGAAGAAGAGGGAAAATGTTATCAGGACATGGACAAGAGGCATCTGAGGATGAACTAGTAATTTTCTTCCGTGCATAACGTTAATATAGAACTCGCGTTGCAAAATAGCTTCAAAATCACAAACGTGATACAAGATATCATTAGTAGACGCATTGTTAATCCAAAACTAAAAGAAATGCATTTTCAACTTAATATTTATTATGAGAGACGTTGTCATAACAGCAATTATTATTCTTGAAATATATAAGATACAAAGAAAACGTCCATAATGAGATGTAAGCTAGAGAAAAGGTGTGTGTATGTGTGTGTGTGTGTGTGTGTGTGTGTGTGTGTGTGTGTGTGGTCCAGTGTGGTGTTTATACAAGATGCATGAGCCGACACATTAACACAAAGGAACTGTTTATAAAAGTTTTAGGGGTGGTTGAGGGTGAGGCAGAGAAATACATTCGTCACTAACTCTTGTCAAGCCTGCGAGAGATCTAATGTACCTACCTCAAAAGGATAATAATTGATCTATTTTATCTATAAACCTCTTTTAATTGTAAGATATACTTTTGGTAGCTATCTCTCATAATAGACTCTGCCACCACTAATGGAGAGATCAGGGTTTGAATTAAAGTCAAGTGTATTAAGGGTGTTTGTTTGTTAAGTAATGGTCTTACACTCTCCCCCAACGCAAATTCTGGTACACGTTCTATAAATTAAACCTCTCTCATTCTTTGCACATTAGCGCAATTAGTAGGGCATACATACGCATATAACCCGAACAAGGTGCTGATAGTAAAATTATTATAATAATAATAATTATTATTATCATCATTTTAATTTCCTTTATTATCGTGTTAGCTAACATTCACAATATCTAAATAACATCCACTTCGGTGGCCGTGGGGCATAACATGCTAATCTCATGTTGGACTAGACTGCCGAAGACGGGAATATTGGGGTTGGATCCCAGTCGGGTGCACTGAGGGTGTTTTTCCCTAAAACAAATTCCACTCTCCCTACAAGCAATTTCGGGTACACTTCCTCTAAATCAAGCCTTTCTATTTCCTAACCAATTTGTGTAATTAGTACATAGGCATATAACCTGAACAGGTAGTAGGAAGTGGTGCATAAAAAAAAGTCACATAGCAGGCCATCACTGAATAATACACAAGTATGACATAGAAGTATAGCTGCATAAATATATAAAACAAACAATCATAGGTAACTAGAGATATGAAACGGAAAAATTTTCCTATATTTTTCACGAAAAATCTTCCCATTATTATTTCTGTAAACTAATTTCAACTGATTAAATGAATAATAGTAACTGTAATAATAATTAATGGTAGTGATATTGCTTCGGTGGCCGCACGAACTAACTCACAACTCTCACAATAGACCAGACTGACATGACAAAGACATCGGAGTCCAATGCCGGTCGACTATCCTGAGAACGGTTTCCCTAAATGGTTTTCCATTCTCATACCACGCAAATTCAAGTGCAATTAATCTACATTCAACCTTCCTCTTCCCTAACACATTGGTTTAATTAGTACATAAGCGTATAAGACGAATGGATGGTAAAACATGGTGATAAAAAGAAAGAGGGAATAAACAAATGAATGAGAGCCTTTGTAGACACGTTATGATTAAAATAATACTCCAAATTTTGGTCATCAATAAGTTAATTAAAATAATTTTAAGGTTGACCCGACATTTTTCTCACACTCCCTATCCTCCGTGCTTCCTATCTACCCCTACCCACCCCCAATCCTCCACCCAACTTCTTTTAACACACTCGTCCCTAATACACTATATATTGAAGTATAATAGGCTCAAAGTGTCATCTTTTAACCCCCCAACCACAAGCCATCACTGAAGAAAATTTTCTTCTCTATAACGGTAACTAAATAATGGTACATTATAATCATACAAAAACAGTAAGAAGAAGAATAATGTAAATTTAGAACATGTACTGAGTAAATAAATGATAATAGATATCCTTTAATAATAATAATAATAATAATTATTATTATTATTATTATAAAAGTATGCGATGGCCGTGGGGTCTAGCGCTACTCTCAAAAAAGACTAGACTGCAGAGGATGGGAATATTTGGGTTATATCCTGATTGAATGCACTAAGGGGGGTTTATCCTTAATGGTTTCCTACTCTCTCTTTCTCTCTCTCTCTCTCTACGTAAATGTGGGATCACTTCCTCTACCTACTTAACCCATTAGCGTAATTAGTACATAGGAATATAATCCGAACGGGTAGACAGATGTGGTTCTAATAATAAAAATAAGTATGAATATACGTGTGGGGAAGGTAAAGTTCTTAAGCACTTTACCTCATCTGCCTGCCTCAAATAGTGTTGTATATCAAGATTTCATATAGTAAGTAACACAATTGCTCAACTTGCGTTTTTATAACATAATATAATTCTTGTCTTATAAAAATATACTATAATAATTGATTCTATATGTTATAGTATACGTTGACTAGCGTAGAGACGGGTTGTTTGTACAAGCTGAGATTATCAATTATTATAGTAATACATATAAATAAATACTCTAACAATAAATTAATATAAAAGTGATCAACGTATATTTATTGTATAAATGGGTATTTCCTTTTATGAAAATGGCGTCGATAAGGGAAACTGAGCTAGCCAGGGATAGATATCAAGATTTTAAGTCGTCTTTACGTAGATTTCTGTAATTGTCTCCCAACTGAGGGGAATTAAATCATCATAGGTGGAAGAGGAGGAATTCTTCAATTGGTTACCCAACGAAGAGGCCGTTGGACTTTTACAATTGGAGCCCTACAATAGGGGCTTTAACCATATAAGCATCTTTAGATATTTATAATATTGTGTTAATTTCTTCCATAATCTTGACTTTCAACAAATATATATATAAATATATATATATTAGCGAAAATAAAGTTAGAAAACTCTCTACTAAATAATTCATAATTTTAAATAAAAAGGGGTTGTTTTTATGCTGCGTTGTCCTAAAAGAAAAGTGTGTGCTGTTATGTGGAATGACAATTCTGTAGTTTCAATGTCAATGATGAAGCGTTATTCTACTGCAGAGCATAGTCGAATTAATATTCTTTAGCCTAGTGTAGCAGGATAATACAACCCCTACATGCGAGGAGAAGACCAATTTGATTAATATATTCCCACAGAATAGCAATGAAAGGGAAAAAATGGCACCACTCAATCCTACTTTTCACTACTAATTGTGCGATAAACTGTTAATACATATCATCCTATACTAAAAATTCGAAATACTAGCACGTTCAACGTAACTTCTAATTTATTTTCCCGAGAAAATGAGATACGCAAATTTGTTAGAAAAATTATATTGTAGTAAGATATGAACTTTAATCAAAATCATTAAGACAATTACGAAAAAATAGTTTTTTTTCTCTTTTCACCCTTAAGTGAACTATTATTATTTTTTTTAGGGGTAAGTTAGATCTTTAACTTTAAAAGAAATCGGTGTGCAACCTTACAAAACCTCAAGACACCAATTCAATAATATCACTGTGAATAATTTAATCTTTCTAGGTAATTTATAAGATTCTTGATTATGTGGAAATACACAAAACATAAGGAAACTATATGTAGAGATACATTACCAAACGGTGTGTATTTTAATTAATTAAAATAAAAAAATATTTAAAGCCGACATTTTTTTATTAACAAACCAATCTCATTGATGCTTATAAATTTAACGCACTATTAAATTTACTGTACAACAGTAAAATCAGTGTGAAATCTTAAAAGGAATCCGTGAAGGGACATGCAATGCGGAATTACAGTGTCAAATTTTTCTCACCCCTGGGTTAAATCCTCACTCAAAGACAGAGATGTGTAGTAAGATAAATATATTAATAGGGGAATGATAAATGCTGTGGCCTTCGAGGAGTTAATTACAACGTGAAGATACAAAGTTTTTAGGTGTTTGATTGAAAATTATCATGGCACAAATTTAAAGAATAGAATAATACTTTGGAACAAATTCATATCTAAATATTGGTATATGTTTCATATTATGTGCCATTATGGGTGCTGGCAGCAGCACCCACTATGTTTTTTTTGTCATTTTCACGAAAACTACCGTGGCACAAATTATGGGGATAGGATATTCTTGTGGCACAAATTCGACACTAAATATTGGCATACGTTTCAGAATTAATGCCGTTATGGGTGCTGCTGGCAACACCTACTGTGTTTTGGGGGGTTTTCACGAAAAATACCGTGGCACAAATGATGGGGATAGGATATTCTTGTGGCACAAATTCTGCATTAAATATTGGTATATGTCTCATAATTTGTGCCGGTAGGGGTGCCGCCAACTTCATGGAGCTTAAAACTTTTTACTAATACTTTGTAATCTTTTTATAACTAATATTATTTTATTATATTAGCTTTTTACCCTTTTTCACCAGTTGTACCTTTTTTACATTAAAACATATCCCCTTGACTTGGCCGGGTGTAAAAAGTGTAAAAAAGGGCGAAAATAGTGATAAGAAAGTCATTTTTTTTCTAAAATAAAGGGTTGAAAAGTTTATCAAAAAGGGTGAAAAGGGCGTGAAAATCTAAAAGGGCTAAAGGGTTAAAAAGGACACAAAAGTACCCTTAAATATTTCTCCCAAGCAACAACAGGTACTTCAATGTTAGTTTAAGATAAAAAATTGTTTGTATTAATAATAATAATATTTTACACATAGATACAATACAATTTTACTGAATTCCAACATCTTCCCTCACATCGATGATCGTGACCCTGCTTGCAGAAGTTGAGCAAGCTTATCCTGAAAATAATATTTAGTGGAGGCAGTATTAATATCCATACCAAGAGAATCCCAGAATGAATACAGCAACAGTCAAAGAGGGAAAATAATGATATACACTGACTTGGGTTGGAAGAACAGTTTAGAAAATTCAAACATATTTCTTTACGAAGAGCCTTGATAACATTTTACTACATAATTGGTATGGTATTATAGATATTGATAATATTGACTAAAGTTACATCATCAGCCATCATGAATTGATTTATGAATATAATACATTAATTTTAATATATTCATATATCGATTACTGTTTTAGTGACTGTAATAAATACCAGATATTGTTTTTCCTAACAATAGATGGATATGGATTCGTTAAGAGAGATAGAAGATGTGTGGGTGTCATTTGAACGGGTACCGAGATTATTAATAACATGAAGAGGGACTTGTCGTGAGGAGAAGTATGTGGAGATTCAAATATTTTTTTCTTAGTCAATAAGAGAGTATGTTAATGCCATCTATAATCATGTAGTAGCCTGTCAATATGGTTATAATATATATAAATATGTACAAAAGATCTAAATTCTAAGTTAAATTATACGCGTGTTTTAAAAATTAAATTAATTACTTGCGAGTTAAACAGTTAAGTCATTTTCACAATAATAATCAAAATGAGGAAGCATTAAAATTTGAACAAGTAATTTTTAAGAGCAGCAAAAAGAGAGTTCTTAAGTCGCTGTAATAAATTCTAATATGTGAACATCATTTTACAAATGTGTGGTAAAATTATTTAGGATATTATAATTCAGAATAAATTAAGTGAAATCTAAATTTAATTGAAACGGATTAAGTAAATTTGTATTCATCATTTAAAAACAGTTAGAAAGGAAGTGGGATTTATAAGAAGTTATAAAAAATATCTTAATATCTTTTAGCACGACACAAGAAATAATGTATAAGTTATATCCTAAAAATAAATATAAGATTAAGAAAACATTCAACATTTAAAAAATGCGAAGTCTAAAAATATATAAATCTATTTACACTGCTTTTGAAATGCTAGAGTCATATAAAAATATTTATTAAAATACATGATATAAACAAAATAGTATGTAAGTTAAAAATTGGATTAAACTGTATAATTAACTCTATATAGGGTGATAAAAATAATTATGAGAATAAAGTAATTGCTTATCTGATTTAAGTTCCTTAGTTCCTTGTATATGGTGGCTTATTTTGCAATTTAATGTAAACTAATTTTGATGCTCTCCGGCATTATCCTCAGGGCTTCATGAAACAAAACGCACCATATTAGAAAACATGGTTCAAACCTAATGCAAATTTTGACAAGGTAATTTTAAGTTTAACTGTCCACCATCACACAATTGTTGATTATATTATATATCCTGTGTATGATGTATCTTAATAAACAATTTGTATTAATATTTCTGAACTAAATAAACACGTTTATATATTTTTAGATTTTGTATTTTTAACATGTTAAATGTTTCCTTAATTTGTATTTATTGAAAGGTCATAACACATTTACACTGTTAATTTTCTTGTGTCGTACACAATTATTTTTTAGCATTGGTAATAGTTTTTCATTGTGTTATTATTTTAAATGGTGTGAGTAAATTTACTTAATTCTTTTCACTAATATATACATTTTCACTTAATTTATTTTGAATTATAACTAACCGAATATTATTATATCCAGTTGCTTATTAAAATATACATATTTTTTTAATATGTGTTACATAATTAGACACTGTGAGGAGATTGTTGATTACAGATACCAGAGAAATTATATTTGTTATCAAGGTCAAATTAAGGATATAGGAAAAGTTAAGAGTAAATTTAAGCATTTTGACAGTAATATGATAAATTGTGATTTACTAGGACTAAATTATGTTGCCCTTGTCTGTACTGAATGATCAGAGTTTAGTAAAACAAAGGATTTGTATAGTAGATGTTTAGGGGAAGACAAATCTGTTTGTGAATCATATGTGTACATAACATATTTGGTTACCTTAATACAAGTCGGTAGGTCATTATTACACATGGAAAACAAAAGCTGATCAATGAATAAATAACCCTTGTGGTACTCCCACATTTACATTCGCCAACCAAAAAGGGATTAACTGATTGAAACACATTATGATCTTCCAGATAAATATGATCTACTCCACTTAATAGATATGTTAGAAAATATAAAACAAGATGATAGTTTAACTGGTTTCCCGACAAATGGTACCAGCGACATTTCGTACCCCTTGAAATTTAGTGATATTTCATACAACCCTAACTGAAAAGTGTATATTAATGAATTCAAAATGTTTACGCTCAACAAATGGTACCACTTCTATCTATCAAGCATAAATAAAAAATAAGCTAATATGTTCAAGCAAGAGTCATTACTGGATAGTAGATATCTGTGAGAACGTAAAAATTTCAGTTAGTGTACGCTAAATAATGAGATAGGTTGGATAGTGTTAAGTTATATTAGTTTAGGTATGGGCTAGGTTAGGTTTGGCTATGTTAAGATAGGTTAAGTTTGGTTAGGTTAGTTTTGGTTAGGTTTGTTTAGGTTAGGTTTGTTTAGGTTTGGTTAAGTTTGGTTAGGTTAAGTTTGGTTAGGTTAAGTTTGGTTAGGTTAAGTTTGGTTAGGTTAGGTTTGGCTAGGTTAGGTTTGGCTAGGTTAATTTTGGTTAGGTTAGGTTTGGTTAGGTTAGGGCTGGCTTGGTGAGGTTTGGTTAGGTTAGGTTTGCTTAGTTTAGGTTTGGCTAGGTTAGGCTAAGTTAGATATTAAAATTCTTGAAACGCTCCATTGCCATTGCCAATCCCCTTTGTGACGTGACCTTGCATATCAGATACATCTTACACTCTAATTAAATTAAACTCTCCTAAATAAATTTAAAACTGAAGCCTGGTACAAATTACCATCAAGTGGCACTATTTATCACATCATAACTATTTTAAAGTCATTGATAGACACCTCTAAGGTAGCCATCCCCCTGAGTTGTATGAAATGTCCCTGTCACCACTTGTCACATATTCGTTTTACTAATATTTCATTATCGACAGTATTGGAATCTTGACTAAAATCTAAGGGTATTTGTAACACAAATTATTATTTTCTGTTGCCCATTACGATTCTTATTACGTCCAAACATCAATCGTTAATCAAAAAGAGTTATATTAGTTGTTATCAAGACCAAATGGAATTATAATGGTCTAAATAATTAGTTTAGAGAGAACCTTTTTAATTTTATGTTTTGAATCTTCACATATCATGTATGTAAATTTAGACTAGTAAAATGGTCTTCTGAGATAACAGGCTAGCATATAGTTAGTAAAAGATTATTTTTCTTACTTAACACAATGGAGAAACGTTCTGACTAAATTTTGCTGATAACTATAAACTAGTTTGTGTATAATCAATATTGTGCATTAATATGCTTGTTTTGAGAAAACAAATTCATTCAACCTTATTTCTGGAAAAAAAGACTCAAATTCTCTGGATAATCTTATAATTTGTTTATTGAATATAATATTGAACTAATGTAAGTTTTAGTTATATAAGACTAAACGTGAGGCTTATCTAGTCTCTTTTGCCAATTACATTATTGAATCCTATTTGGGACCATTCAGATGGTTTTCCTAAATTATTTCCTACTTTTAATATACAAAAATTTAGCTATATCTGAATTTTTGTTTCATCATTCCACCCTCATTAGTCAGTAATTGAAAAATATAAATAAATTTGGTATGTCTAGGTTAAATCTTTCGTATCCCAGTTTGTGGAAAGATTAGTCACTACTAATGTACCATTGCCCAGAGGATGCCAGGATGCACTAATCATACATCTTTCCCTGGAAGCTCTTTATATGTAATGTTGAGATGAGGTGATGGTGATAGTGACTATGTGGGTGTGGAACCAATGGAAACACACCCAACTTTAGCCTAATTAACCAAACCTTGGGAACCGTTGGAGTAGTTAATCTTTCAGGAAAAATACCCAAGGTGCCAGCTAGGAATTGAAACCAGGACCCCTAGGCTCGTAGCCTGGTGCACTGACCACTACAATACGGGGCCAGTTAGTTGAAAAATAAAGTTGAATAAATTAATTATTAGAAATATGTGTAGGTATTTAGCTTACAATTAATACAGTTAGTTGAAAAATAAAGTTGAATTAATTAATTATTAGAAATGTGTGTAGGTATTTAGCTCACAATTAATAAATAAAATTTACCTGCACTTGATACCTGATATCAATATATTCATAAATGGTACAGGCTAGAATCGATGAACAAGCATTGGTTTTTAAAACGGATGATTAAGTATAATTAAAATATTTATCTTCGACCATTTTTTTTCTGTACCTTTATCATTCTAGAGTATCGTCTTCATTTTATTTTCCCATCAATTCTTAGTACTCGTTCTATTATGAAACAGATAATAAATTTGCTAATGGAAAAGGTATAAGGAAATCTAAATCTAAATTCTATGAATATTTAATGAGTGATGTCCACCTATTTTATATTTGGTTCATCGCCAAGTTTTGAGACTTTTATTTAAAATGTAGTGACTTGAGAGCACATATTGACTTTTACACCGTCTTCAATATTTTACTGATGCTACTCACTACTTACGCTGGCCTTGTTTATGTTTAAAACAAGTTCGTTGGGGAGTTAGTTAATGGAATCTTAGAGAGGGATGTTAGTTAAGAAAGGGGTATTAGGAGTAACATTTTCAATTCCAAACAAGACACAATAAAAATGTTTGACTGTATTAGCAGGTGTTCCAGTACATAGTTGGTTGGTTATCTTCTGTTAGTTTAGGTTTAAGTATTATAATTAAGGCAAAGTAAATGGAGATTAGTTTTCTCTGTCTTACCCCTTCTGAAGCTTTTAACCAAAGCAATTTTAACCCTTTCCTTCCAACCCTCTAAACTTAGGTTATAGTTTGTCTATGGTTAGCTTTATCTTAGATGCGAGTTTTCAAAGTGCACACGGTTGTTTTCTTATGAGATCATCCTTACACTTACTTACTGACTAGTTAGTATTCGAGCAGAACAACTAATAGTGTGTACAGGAACAAAGTTTTCGACCTGCAGAGAGCGTAAGTATCGTCTTTGAAGCTACTCGTAAATTTGAGGGGGCGGAATGGCAAACAGGAAATGGTAAGGGCGAGTCACTACCCGGGTTCATAAAATAGATGATACAATTTTTCTGAATTGTTTGATAGAGAAATATATGCATGGATATCTAAATTTATAAAAAATTTATTCTCTTTGTTCAGCTGGGATCACTTGTGGTCTGACAAATAAATATTTTTTTACTCTTTTAACAATTGTTATTTATAAAATATTACAACTATAAACATTTCTAATAAATGTTTTATGCCTTATAAACGGCTAATATACTAAACTGGTTTGCATATCAAAACCTTTAAGTAGGTAATTGATTGAATATTTAAAATATTAAATTAATGGGTTTTAAATTATACAAAGTGACAATAGGATTTGTTTATAATTGAACTGTCGATAAAATTCGAAATTAATGATATATAATTTTGGCTAGGTTAAATTTTAAGATAATTAGATTTGTAGTAATTTTAAATACTCTGATGACTTTCTACACATGTTATAAAGTAATAACCTATTCTATAATATACCTTATTTAAATGCCCTAATCAATTCTTTAGCTTGCTTGCTTGCTTGCTTTAGCTTTCTTTGCTTCATTAACCCAGTCTAAAATATATATTTTGTCACATGTTCTAATCATTACTCCAGCTTGCTACAAAGGTTTGCCTTGTCTACATGATACAAAGTATTTACCTCGCCTAAAATAGGCATTATTTTATATTCTCTTATCCTTGCTTCAATTTATTACAAAGCATTTACTACGTATACGATGGACGTTAAGTTTTATTCTTTGATAACTACTTCATTATGTTCCAAAGTATTTACCCCGTTTTAAATGGACATTATTTGTAATTCTTTAATCAATACTTCAGATATTTACAAAGTAACTACGTTGTTTATAACAGGAATAACATTACTACTCGGTGACCTGGTGGTCTAGGGGTAAGGTGTCAGACTTCTGTGCTGGCGGCCGGGGTTCATTCCTCGGTCCCGGCACAGATTTATCTGATGATCAAATTCTTACTTCACCTGTGACAAGACATCTTGTGAATGTGGGGAATGCCAGGTCTCAACCGTGGTTCGGATTCCACGTTAAACTGTAGGTCCTCCCTTTCATTTCACAATCACCCTACCATTACACATTAGCGTAAGTGCGTGTAACCCGAACGGATAGTAAGACGCGGTGCTAATAATAGTAATAATAATAATAATAATATATTTTGTATAAGCGTATTAAAGAGCTCCAAGCACAACTGTGTAGTATATATCAACTACTTACTTATACCGCTAAGGGCCAGTCTTATGACTACCACATAAATATCGCTATAGGGAGGTTAAAGTTAACTACCAGATAAGATAGTGTGAATTAAATGTTTTAACTTTATATATAGTTAGAGCCTGGGCCTGTGCCTACTAAACACGTTAACCAAGATTTTAACCTAAAAACAGATTATAATAGTTGAAACCTCATGAAAAAATAACGCGTCATTATGGCAATAACCATTTTATCTTTCAGATAAAAACTATCAGGTACTTAGACCTCTCGATAAAAATGTGATGGATGAATACATTTTATCTGGTAGATAAATGCTATCTTTCAGAAATAAGACGCACTTTTAACTTATCAACCAGATAGAAATATATATCTGCCAGATTAATATTTATTCAGGATTAATAAGACCAGCCCTAAATCTTTTCCTAACCTAGACGCTAAATCATTATTACCTGCTGCATTGAATCTCCTGACTTGAGGCACGTCTCCAGGCTCCAAAATAGGGCTGTCTGATGCAGGCCTAAGGATTTTACATTGAAATATATCGTCTGCGTTAAATCGGTATTCACGATGTATCGTGAATTAATGATCTGTTATGGGTGGGGTGTGTGGAAAAATGTTAAACAAAGTTGTAAATGGAGTATTCTTTGTTAACAGCCATAAAATTGATCTCTAGACCTCGCAGCTGGGAGAAAGTATTGAGTAAATAAATCATTGTTTAAGTTTATCTTATAAAAATATCAATAAAAAAGTCAAATACAAACATGCAATAAGAATAATGCTCTTGGAAAAAATAAAGCTTAATGCTGATGTTGCACCCTTTATTGGTTGAGCCCTAATCAAGGTTTAATATATATTTATATATATACATATATATTATTTATAACACAAATAATTTTATTTTATATTGACTCGATTAATTTATGTTTGCCAAGAGAAGGAAATGGATTTATAGAATTTTTAAACCTTAGTTTCCATCAAAGTTCATCCATTCAAATTAAGATTTCCTGATTGATCTTTTTTTTTGTCAACTCAGTAAGTGATAACCAGCGCCGTGGTGCAATGTTCAATGCACCTTGCTACGAGCTTAGGAGTCCCGGTCTTTATTCCAGGCTAGTAGCTGAGTATTCTTACCTTGAGGGGTTTAATCCCAATGGTCACCAGGATCTGGTTATTAATTAGGCTTAAGTTAGGTTAATATTCACATCGGCACCATAACTTCATAATAACTGTCATCATATCATCTCAGTGCGTGTACGACGTGTAGACAACCTATTATGGTATATCCTGGACAACGTTCTGTGCCACTAGATGGGCTAATAGGTTACACATAAGGCGACCGAACCTGAATGTTATGTCCCTCCTGATCATATATGCCATACAATAACAAAAACGAGTAAGTGATTAAGATTATTGAAGAAAAGAGATGGACACACGATTGTCGAGTATTTAGGGGTTTCTGGCTACTGAAAATTATGAAACTCTTTTAGAGACACATCAGTTTATAAATATATTAATCTGAAGAGGATAAAACGTGAAGTCATTAGCGCTATACATTTGTATAAAAAAACCTGAGGATATGTATTAAACTTTTTTTTACCTGAATTTATTTCAGATCAAGTTTAGACGGATTAGTTTATTTTAATAAGTGATGTGTTTAAAATTTAATTTTGATAGAATTTTAAAATCTAACATCATACAAAACTTTTCTTATGAAAAAAGTATATTGTTTAATAATTATTTTTCTTTTTTTTATAATGATTTATAGTGTTGAACTCAGAATTAAGCAAGTAAGAGTTATTCCTCATTTCCCCAAGATAGAAAGTAATTTTGATTAAAGATTAAAATATATTGAGTAAAATAATAATAAGTCACGCAAATATTTTAAACACATAGGCTAAATTTGAAGATCAGAAATACCTTATACTTAACAGTTATACCGCCATGCACATCAGAACTACCTAAAAAATACTCAATTGGAAATATGTATACAGGCATATTAGCTTCAATATAGTAAATGCCTCTCCCAATGAAAATTTTTTTGTTCACGTCTGGTACATTAAAATATTAATAAAACTTGGACACAACCTACCTCTTGTGAACTGCTGGCCATAATTGTTTAAAGCAAATCAAACCATTGCTACAGCATTCTTTGCCCCCGTCCCGAAATACAGGGGTGCTTAATGTGTCTGTGTCAAAGGTCTTATTGCAGCATAATCCTATTTAAACATAGTGTGATAGTTGATAGATAAGAAGTGGGTAACTGCTTCGGCTAGTTAGCAAGTTATAATTCATAAGAATAGGAATAAATCACAAATAAGTGTGGATGTAATGAAGCAGGTTCGCTTCTTCTTCACCTGCAGCTTAGTTACTAAAGATCAAATGACCCAAAGTGAGTTGTTTATGATACCAATCTTGCAACCTGATAGCTCTTAATTGCAGCGACCCAAAGCCTAGTTGAACATATAATTTTTTTGCCTGATTATCAGTGACTTTATGTACTTACTTGCAGTAATCTAAAACAAGAAATATGAGGGGGTTTATAAAACACCAGATCATAATTACTGTAGGTCGGGATCATACATGTTTATATCATGGTGGATGAAAAAGCATAATAGACGATGTATCATGTTAGGTGATGTATCACGGTACATGACGAAGTATTGCCCACCACGCTATATTATTCCCCAAGATGCATCGTGAACTGTAATGCATAATCTTTCATGATAAACTGTGAACCAAGATATAACGTCTACCAGGATGAATCGACTACCACGATGAATCGTACACCCCGATGTGTCGTCCACCACAATGTAGCGTCTACCACGATGCATCGTCAAAAGTAAGTGGTGATGCCTCAGTTCCCTATTAAACTTTAAGTTACATTTACCTAAAGTGCATAAGTCACACCTGCCTAAATTAATGTAAAATACCTTAAATCCCAGGGTTTTCCCCGGCAACACCATCACCCCGCTCATCTCCCTTGATAAAGAAAATTAACCTACCAAACTGACACAAAATTTAACCAAACATTAACATTCCTGAATCCATTCATCTTTTTGACCCATTATAATTCATCCCATGTGATTCTCATCCCATTGTAGAAGCCCTAAAAAGTTTGAATTATTAGGAAGTATCGTATTTGTCTCGAATTAAATTATTGATTATTTGTTTTTAATCCAAATGTGTGCGGCTTTAATCCCAGAGAGATTATTGCGATTGGGGTAGTTCAGTATGATTCCTCTTTGATGCGTTTTTATTTTGAATTGCACCTAAAATTATTAATTTATAGAAAATTTAACTGAATTAAGATGTTGAATAGTTTTTGTTTTCCTTCTTGACAATAATTCTATCAGCATGTAGCGTTTATTGGAATAAAGCTACAAAAATAGTGAAAACCTACAAACTGAATAACTAACACTATTGAACTCACCAAGCCCCATTCAGCAGTGGCCCCTCCCCAGTGTACTTCACGCAAAACATGCCGCAAACAACAACAACATCAGACTAAACGAGCAAGCAGTGTGTAGGCTCGCACCTGGAATTAGCGTGAGGCATGATGGGAAAGCTCGACGTACTTCCGTAATAAAGCGATGATGTGTCCAGGAAACTATTGTTCCGTCTCCATCCATCACATGCCCGAACATTCGACGTCCGTCTAGTTACCCCTGCCCCCTCCTCCTTGTTGTGTGTTCACCTCTGATTTGTACTACCCCTCTTCCTCCTTTCCGAGCCTGAATAGTAAACGTATATAATCATGTAGCTTGTATTGGTATAACACTCTTGTCAGGATACCGTACTTGGGCACATCTTGGTGTCAAGGATGTTCATAAGGTATAAATTACGTTTCGGATTTTATACTCTCAAAATTCCTTTTCGGCCATAAATATTGTTAATTAATTTAAATTATATAATTATGGTTAGGGATAGTGTATTTAACCTTGATTTGGTTGTAAATTGAGTTATTTATGGTAAATTATATTTGCAATTTTGTTACGTTGGCTAAATAAAAGCGAAGTCCTCTTTTATTGAACTCTGGGGCTAGCTGTATTTTCTTGATCTAATCTCAGGAATAGAGTAGTGGTTATTTCCTTGTTAGTTTTGAGTTTTGAGTGGACTATTATTACACGTAATGCGTACTGTATAGTTTAAAATGTCAAGGTTTTTTATATGTTAGATTTAGGCAAAATAGAAAACTTAGAGCCCATCTGGCTGTAAAGTTAGATTATTACTCTTTAATATTTTTGAACTTTTCCCTTTCTGTAATATGTTGTATTGCGCTAACGTGTATTTATGTTGACAAGAAAGACTATTACTATACTTGTTATAAGCAAGCTTTAATACTATTGAGGATGGTCACTGAGACCTGTAGTGATTAGTTTTATAATGCTATACATTTGTATTGATATTAGTACTCAAATCTGGGTCATTACTTTTCTAATAATTACTATATATTTATAGTTAGCTTGGGATGTTTAGTGAGACCCATTGTTGTCTTATTTACAATATACCTTATATTTATATTTTTCCTTTAAATCATGAGGGATTGTTAAAAGTAAACAATTGGTATTTTTCTTCTAATATACACTTATATTCATTTATTTTTCTCACTGTTTAACTTTAACCTTTTTTTGGTTATAATATAATTTATCTTCTGTTTATCAAAATTAACCATTTAAAATCTTATGTTAATGTCTATCTTCTCTTATAGTATTCCGATATAGAATCTAATTGAATGAAACTGTCCCATCCTCTACCCCTGATGTTGGTTAGGTTTTGAGTCCTCTAAATAACATTTGTAAAGTGGGTTCATGGAAGCAGAATGACCTATATGCCGAAGTACGGCCTATTTGTCATATGATATCCTATTGGCTCCTCTGCAATTATTGTTTGTTTTTGGTATTTTATATTTACATTGTGTACCCGCCTGGATTCTTAGGAGAATAAGGGTGGTGGTTACAAGCATATTAGTATAAATGTAAATTTATAAAAATTTTGCAATTCTAAAGTCTGCTAAAACCCATATGCACCTTCTTATACCCAAAATATCACATCCCTCATGATATCAGAATGTATTTGGGATAAATATGATGCAACCCAGGTGATGTAAAAGGGGTACGTATTTACCAAAAGGGGGGACAGAATTGAGAAGAGGAGGTGTGTGTTGAATAAAAAGAGGCACAGAGTGAAACAAAAGGGGTTTCATATCACCCAAACGTTTTTGTCTACTTTGTTGGATCTATCATCCGATCCACTGATGGTTACACCTGTATTTTGATCCTTGTGGTCACGTTATCAAAATTTGTAATCATGATTCCTCTTTGGAACATGAAGGGAATAAATTCTGCCAATACCCATTTTAGAAGAATTTGGGCCATCTCTGGGGCAGCACATACACATTTAAGAAACAATAGACAATGTTCTATGTCAAAATAATTTAAGGATATGTGCTTAAATTGGGGGAATAGACACGTCAATACCAGCAGGTAAAACCCATTTTCTTTTCTTGTCGAGTAACTCAACCAAAACCTTAATGTGGCTCTGACCCCCTACAACAGGGAGTCTAAAGTCCATTGGGATTGTGACCTGGACTTGGTCATTTTAGAGGTTAATTCTCCTATATACGTGTCAACCGAGGCGTTTCCCGATTCAATAATTTAGGTAGGTGATTAGACCACCCTCTCAAAGGGATGTGGGACATTGAGCCTCTGGTGATGGACTGTATTGAAACCTCATAAGCTGAATGGCGTAAGATTTCATTTCATAACTTAAATAAATAATAAAGAGGTACAAATCCACATGATTCAGAAATGGTCCCAAACTATTAAGCTAGTCCCACCATAACGTAGAGTACCTAACCAACTAGACCGATACTTCTACTTAACTAATGAAGAAAGCTTCATGAGTGACAAAGCCAAAACAAAATATACTGGCAAAATTATAATTTATTACGATAAAAATTGTACATAAATTTATTATATTATATGAAATTATTGTGAACTTTTTAGGAGATATATTAAATTTAAGAAGGACTCTGTATTCTCAAAGATTTTAATACTGTGCCAATAATTACCATTTGTTTGTCATTTTAGAACTCGATATCTAAGCAAATATGTTCTAGAAAGAAATAAAGAGATTAAAGAGCGATTTAAACTTCTCATAAGGTCTAATTTTCACTACGCTTCTCTACTAAGATAACTCAGAATAACGTCACTCTTCCCGTCAGATCTCCAAATAAAGTAGATGTAAGGCTTTACTCTGGCCATCAGATCCCTGATGAAAGCATTTGTGGAACGTTAAACTGTCCGACTCATCACCAACCAGTACAAATAAGGGGCTCCCAATGCCAAACCAGACATAATTTAATGTTTTAATAAGAGTGATGAAATATTTTCCTATTTAAGTACTTACGTGATACACTTTAAATAATAATCGAGTCAATACTGGGTCATACCCAACCCGTATAAATGGAAAAGACAGCCGAATGGAAAGTTTTGATTTGACTAACACGTTAACACTAACACAAGAAATAATCGTGACGATTAATCAATATAAATGTGGCCCGATTGTAGAAATACTGAGGAACATGTACCATATTCACAAAGGAACCACTGATGAGTTAGAGGGTCATTGTGCCGGTTGAAGACCATAGTTAAATTAATTCTATTCATCCTTTTATATAATTTGATATGCCCGTTTACAGCAATAGAGATTAATAGAAAATGACTGAACAAATTATGACAAACAACCACTCATTTTAAAAGGAGTCCAGGATGCCGGAAAGAGTAGTAATTTTCCGCGAAAACCCAATTTTCACATAGAACTTTCAGTTTTTCATTCTTGGTTTAGTCACCATGGAAACCGTTATTTTCTGCATGAGTGTAAATCTCTAAATTAAATATATCTCTTTGGCTCAAAAATAATAGCTCAATCATTATTTGTTGGTCTCCACACATCACATTTTTCTCTCTGGATGAATATTTCTCTTTGGGTGCTGGTCATAAAACACATAAATTGGGATGCCTAAACTAGAGACATATTTATTAATTAATGGAATGTTATCTTTAATTCACAATAAGATCACTAATGTTGAGCATATTTCGAAAATATAAAGTAATCTTGAATAATGTTTAAAAATATTCATTTTAACTATCTAAGTATGAGTTTTGGTAGTAATTTATTCAAATAATGGGTTCTAAGGTTCATTTTATTCAAATAATAGGGTTTGATGTTCATCTTAGGAAATAGTACAAATAGTAAAAAATAGCACAAATCTTAGCAAATAATACAAATTCCTAAGTTAGTTATGTTTTCATTTTACCGCTTAATTTTGAGGATATTAGTCCCTATGTTTAACATCAATATTTAGTGTAGCCCATCTATATTTTCCCATTCGTACAAATATATTTAATGTCAGTTATGCTCCTATATTGATACTTAAGTTTGAGGGAATGATATTTCATAGTACCGTAATGTTTTGTATACTATATCTATATTTTCACATTTTCTTTCTATCTGACACACTCTCTCACGCTCTACCACACTCTCTCACACATTCTCTAACACTATTTTCCCTTACACACAATATAACACACTCTCTCATATATTCTTCTCAAACTCTTTCTATCACAATACATCCCTCTCTCACACACTCTCTAGCCTCACATATACTCTCTATCACACAGTTTCTCTAACATTATCTTTAATATATTCTCTTAAGCTCTCTCTCCATTGATATTTCACTCTCTTTCAAACGCTATCTATATCTCAAACCTTTGCTTTCTTTCCCTCTCAAACGCTATCTAACACTCTCTCTCAAACTTTCTCTAAATCACTCTCAATCTCTCTTTCAATCTTACTTTCTATATTTCAATACAACTATCGTTATACAATTTTCTCTTTAACTCTCACTCTCTCAATTTCTCTCTCTCAAAAATTCTTACTTTAACTGTATCATTATAATTTTATCTCTCTAAACTAATTCCACATTCTCTAAACTCTCTAACCTTCTTTCTCAAACTTTCACACACACTCTTTCACATACTTTATTACGCATTTTCCCTAGCATATTCTATTTGTTCTCTAACACACACTATCTAACTTTCTCCCAAACACTCTCTTTCCTCTCACACACACAAACACACACACTCGCTTTCCCTCTCCTCCCAGTATTTCTATCTCTAGCACATACACATAATCTCACTATCACTCACACTTACTCGATCTCTTAAAGGCTTGATATCTCTATCTCTTTCTCAAACTTTTTCTCTCTCGAACAGCCTATCTCTTGAATGCTCTCCCCCAAACATTGCCTTTCTCTCTATCAAACACAATCCCTCGATATATCTCTTTCAAACTCCCTCTTTATCAAATTCCTTCTCTTTCAAACTATTTCCAAACCACTCTCTATATCTCTATTTCAAACGCTCTCTCAAACACTTTAAAAATCACTCCCACTCTTTATCTATCTCAATCTCACTCTGTCTGTTTCAATCTCACTCTCACTTTCTATTTTTCACTCTCACTATATCAAACTCTCTCTCGCTATATAAAAATATATATCTCTCTCACTCTCTCTTTTTTCTCACACTCATTCTCTCAATTTCTCTCTTTAATTATCTCTCAATTACTTTTTCACTTAAGCTCTCTCTCTCTATCTCTTTCTTACTCTTATTTTCTCTCTCTAAACTAATCTCTTGCTCTCTAAATTTCTGCTCAAAATCTCTCAAACACGCACTCACATTTTCTCGGTTTTTTACACAATATCTCTCAGAATTTTACCAACACACTTTCTCAACACACACATTCACTCTCTCGCACACTTTAGCATGCATTCTCCTTCATATATTCTCTTTTTAATTCTCACACATTTTATCTATTTTTTATTCACATACATTCTTTCTCCCCCACACACTCTCTCTTTCTTCACACACATACACAAATATCTACTCTTTCCTTCTTCTCCCATTAATTTATCTTTCTAACACATATAAGTATTCTCACTATCACTCGCTCACACTACTCGATCGATCTCTCTCAGTTTCTCATTCTCAATCTCTTACACTCTCGATCTCACACCTCTCACTCTAATTTTTGCAATCAAATTTTATCACGCTCTCTATCATATTTTTATATCTCCTAGATAATAATTTGATATGCCCATTTCTGGTGATTGAAATAACGATTAAATGCCTCAACCAGCTTTGACAAACGGACAATCTCTTTAAAGGTTAGGCGTCTAGGATGTCGACAAAAATAGTAGTCTAAAATTAAAAACAAATTTTCCTAGGAAATTTCTAATATTTTAATTCTGTGTTGGCAGTAGCTCATCTGTACAATCATTCTTTGTCTATATCACCATAGAAACCATGATTTGTTTATAATTGTACATCGGTAAATAAAATATTTCTCTTTGATTAATATTATAACCAATCAATTGTTACTTGAGTGGTTTAGTGAAACGAATAGATAAAAAGCTGAAAGAGGGGTTGTTTTAAAATTCTCAACTTGGCGTGAAAGGCATAAACATAGTTTCTGATTCAAATTAAATGCCGAATTGTGGAGTAGATAGATAGCTTTTGTCGAGTAATTATTTAGTTAAAAAGTCAAGTGAGGGATTATTATATCGAGCATTTCTTAGTAAAAGGTGCAATGATGCGCAGCCATTGCTGTGACGACCCACTAGTTTATTATAATCACGTAGTAATGTAGAATTAAAAAAACAACATTTTTTATGTTTAAGTAAAATATTTAAAGCTAATATTATTATAATTAAATTATCAAAATGTAATATAAAACTAAAATAATGTATACAAGTTTTGTTTTCACCTTTTGCTGTAAAAGCAAGTGCCAAAGAGAAATGTGACAACTACGTACGAGGTCATTTTTATAATGGAGCTGGGTTGTCCATTGGAGGTCAGTTAAATGATAGAGCTCATTCGTATCATAAAACTCAATTATAGCATGGAGTTTTCAAGCTACGGACGATTTGGCTAAGATTATTATTGGAAATTAATAAACGTAGGCGAGGTGTGTGGGCACAGTTTGGCTATACTGTAAAATATTTTAAAGACTGTGCATTTAAATTAATAAATGAAGGATGTGGTTGTGAAACATTGGTTCTTTTAATCACTGACCAATAAAGCATGATCTTATCAAAATATTGATGATCGTGATGGTGGCGCACACCATGCACCTGCTATGATTTGAGTAGCTCCCAGTGACAATTATGGGTACCCTCAAACGCCCCCCTCCCCCACCTTACCACCACCACCACCGCCACACATATTATTGACATGTCCTACGATATTTATATAAAAAATATACTATCGCTGTATACAGCGTGTCGGCGTCCACACCTGCTAAATTGAGACAGTATGCTTCCCCATATGGAAACGCAGACTATAAAGTAAGTGGTGCAACGTACTATGCTAACATCCAAGGTTCACGGTTGGCTTTACGAAGTGATCTTAGGTTGCTATCTCTCCACCGTTAGACAGCATATTGACTTGTCCGAGAGTGACCTTAGGTTGTAATTAGTTATATCCTCGGGCGTGGTACAAGACCAAATATACGAACATCTGAACCTACCTGGAATGGGAAACGACCGCTGCTCTAAAAGCAGCAATAGGGGACTTCACCATACAAGGTACACCTGTGGTCCCTCCACCATCTGAAGTGGTGTTGATGGAAACCGTACTGCACTCTGATAGGGTCCTTGCTACCAAACAAACATATGACCATTCCATTACTTCCCGAGTCCTAGTTTTAGAGAAACTACTTTGGATTTTGATTCTCGGGCTTCTTCTCCCCGGACAGTGATACTTTAGTTCCTGTGGAATTTGAAATCAATGTTCTGGTAGAGTGGGACCAGCCAATAAGGACAATGGACTTTACTGGGCACATAAATAATGCAAGGGGGGAACTTGAAACAAGGGACCCTCAAGAAGATGGTTGCTCAAAACGGACCAACCCCCTTATTTATATTAAATCCTAAGGCGTATCTTAACTGACGATGAGGATGAGTTTGCCCCTCCTAGTAATCCGGAATGGAGCTCATACCATGTCCATCCTCATCCAATGGGTTCTATGGTGAGATCGTCAAGTGCCATGGTACGAAATATCTCCTCCATAACCGATTCAGGTTGATAAGACGGCCCATTGCTGATGTAATTTCTACGACAGCTACGAGATGCCCTCCTCCAGTCATCTGGGTATCTTTGGGATTGAAATCCATCTCTAGAGTCCCAAGTAGACTAGGACCTCACCAAGAACGCCCTCTAGTACAAGGACCCAGCGTGTCCCAGTAATTATCAGCGAAGGGTACTTTAAGCTAAACCCCATTGTGGCCATCAAAATACTGGGTTGGACACATTTAGGAATCTCCATTTAAAGAAGACAGCCAACCTTATCACGTTATACGTAGATTTGTTGGCTGACCACACTAGATTCTTGGAGATTCTGATAAGGCAGGGCTAGTAGCCATATACATTTCCGACGGATATCAAAAGAAACTGAATTCTCGTGATTAATTGATTCCCCGTTAGCTCACCATTTTAAGACATCAGCCACTAGCCCTAATCATCGAAAGTTCTTTATACAACCCCATATGCAGTGGGGGGATATTAGACGTCCAATTGTTTTTCTAGAATGTGTCCGAGATTTAGGACATCCTGCATCCCCTGAATTTTTTATCCCGCCTTTCCTACCCAAGGGAAAACATTTCAGCCCTTATTGCCACCCCAAATTGGTAGATAGGCATCGAAATGTTCTTAAAAGCCCTTGCCACACTATGTGGCTGATTACCTCCACCTAATTATCTGAAATTGTAAGTCACTTACTCTCAAAGTCTTGAAATATTTTCAACTTGTTTCTCAGGACTATATGGACATTATGCTACTTATTGAGACATGGTTCAAGAAAACGTTGGACTTTTAAATACCATGCTTCCATTGTAACAGTGTGGACCATGTTGTTCCCTGCTAAAGGGTGTGTGACACTGCTACTTAGTTGATCTTTACAGCACTAGTAGGTAGCTGTCTGGGGATTAGTATCCCTGGAAGCCGTGTTGGTGAGGCTGCTAGGAGCCACGTGATTGGTAACTAACGTAAGCGTCTATGGTGTTCCCAGCCTCATCCTATTGGTGACCATTATGTGATCCTTTGAATAACTGACGTCAACGAAATTCTTGTGGGAGATGATGATGCCAGGCACAATTCTTGTTGTTTCGTGGAGACGCATCAATTGGGAACCGTGCTGCGTTTGTTCCTTAACGTTCATTAACTCTTCATCAACCACTCCCCCTGCCATTCTATCTGCCTGAGAACACCAGGCACCATCCCATGTCCTCGACATTTAAGTTACTATGACAATCTTTTTCTCACTCCTACATTTATCCCATGTCCCACTCCTCTAAACATAGTTAATAATAATAATAATAATAATATTTAGCACCGCGTCTTACTATACGTTCGGGTTATACGCTTTAAGTAATAACTACGCTAATGGATTAGGAATTGGGAAGGTAGAATTAGAGGATGTTAACCCACATTTGCGTGGAGGGAGATTGTAAAACCAATAAGGAAAAACCACCCCCAGTTCACCCGACCGAGATTCAAAACTCGATCTCCCCGTCCTCAGCAGTCGAGCTCAACACGGCAAGCGTGTTAGTCAACTACGCCACCAAGGCAGATCTAAGCATAGTTAAATTAAATGTGACCTGTATTTTCTTTCCTTCCCTGTCTACTCTTTTAAAAAATTCGACCAAATACGTGCGGATTGGTTTAGGTTCCATGCCTGGATGGCCCTATCGGTCTTCACAGTCTTTTCTATCGTAGAAGTTGGGGAATTTGACCGTCAGAATAATCTTTTCCCTTTCACTCAGATGTCAGTGTTCAAGTCGTTTCATATTGGTACAATGACCACCCCACCTGAAACCTCTCCTTCCACCTCACTTCCTTTATGAGATGCGTCTGATAGAGATGGCACGAGACTAGTGTCAACACCCTCACATCCCAAGAACCAGATAGGTTTATATGGCTCCGATATCACCGATGGTGTTCAATCCTCCTGTGGTAGACGTATGCTTACTAGAGACGTATGCAAGCGCTTTATAATGAAGATATCACCATGGGATGCCCTCAAGAAGAGGGTGTGAAATAATAGCAATCTGATTCCAGAGATAGGCAGGGCGGGAGTACTAATGTCGGCCAGTCCAGCTTTTTCTTCACTTGCAATCCAGTCTCTTGATAATAATTTTAAATAGAAACATCCGCAATGTACACCAGATAAAATATATTATAATAAGTAATTCATTTAATTCAATCGACGTTCTGACAAACCGAACGCCTTTGATCAATTAAAGGCAACCAAATAATCATATATTTTAAACCTATTTTTATGACTCATTCAAGTTATCCAAATTTAATCACACTATTTTAGTATAAATGAGAAAGCTAAGATGGGATGGAAATTTACCTGAATTTGTAGAGAGAGAGAGAGATTAGGAAAGCTACCCACATAAAACTCCACCAAAATTTGAGCCACAAACTTCTTGTTGAAATGGACCATAATTATGTGGGATTGACTTTAAATCTACGTGCTCAACAACGCAGGTGAGAAGTATGATAGTCTTAAGATTATTTACAAAATAATTTCTCACTATTTTCTATTTACAAGTCATTACAAAGCTTGTAATAAATTAATCTTAAAAATGAAGTACTTGTTGAATTTTATTTAATGAATCTATTTGTTCTTAAGAGTAGAGAGGGTCTATTTATATAGGAGCGTTTTTCTACTCGTTTAGTCTATACGAATTTATGATATTTACTTTAATGGGGCAAGTATTAGGAAGGATGTATTTTAGAGTTCATTCACCTGCATTTGCGTGAAAGGAGAGTGGGAAATCATTTAGGATAAGCCACCATCAGTATAACTGATCGGTATTGGAGCCCCAATCACCCCGCCATCAGCAAGCCAGTCTGACACGAGAGTGTAATCTTAGCACATTCGGCTACTGAAGCTGGTAATCTATATGTTAATAGAATTCAAAACAATTACTATAAAAACACGTGGTGTGCCTAGCTAGTATTTAAGCTCAATTCTCTCAAACTGTTTTTGCCTACAGTTGTAAGCTGTTAGTCAGACTCACCGGTTTAAAAAATGAACTACGTGCTAACTGTGTATCTTTCCTCTGAACATGAATCACGCTCATGAGTCAAGAAGATATTCAAGATCGAGTTTTATAAAAAGGCTTAAATAAATATTTCATGAAATTTAAGTGGTCATTCCAGGTATTGATATTGACCAATATCATATTGATTTAAATCGAGTATCTCCTGTTTAAGGACAATATGTGGATGTTAACGTTTGTGTGGTTTGTTTTCTCAGTGACTTTTCCTTCTGCAAAATTATTTCCTGCATTCATTTTCCTACCGTCATTGAAAGGACCGAGAATAGGACCCATACACCGAGGAGCTAATTGAGGTAAGGTATTTCATGGAAGGGATATATACTTCTGAGAAATATCAAATCACCACAAAAATTGACTTTCAGTCGTGCCCCTAGTCCTTAACATTTCTCAAAGTGGCCACCTTGCGCCTGGGTGGTTTTTAGTTTTGGAAACTACTTAAAACTGGAAGCCGCCTTTAAATGACAAATCAGCACTAAACGTTGATGATGGCTCTTCCTAATCATTCATACACAAGGCTGAGGGTCCTCATGATATCAAGGAGGGAATATTTAGCGTATATAACAACGCTACATTCATAACGTACATAATTAGCTACAGTAAGAATCAGAAGAGAAGTGTACTCTTTATACCAGTGTGTAACACTTGGCTCAGCTATGCATAGCATGTGCCCGTCTAGAATATTTTTAGATTATGCAAATCTATATTGTGACCTAATTTTCTTTTGTAAATCTTTTAAAACTAATCTCCGGTCCTTATTTTTGAAAATTTAGTTATTTATTCTGTTATTGTATTTAAATATTCTGGAGTCAACTTTTGGATGTTTATACTTGATTTTGTTAGAAATACTACATCTTAAAAGAGGATATTTTGTGGCGTGATTTTGTGGCGGTTAATGCAAATGTAAAATTATTCTTAAACTCAAATCAAATATAACTTATTGCTCATAATCGTTAATATATTTATATTTATTGGCCCTCAATATTGGGAATTGTGTAACATAGGTTTAAATAAACTTAATACACCTAATTCATTAAATATAATACTAAGGTCTTATATGCCATATGGAAGTATATCTTCATAAAATACACTTCTCCTATGTTCACCCAGTTTAACATGAAATCTATCAATCTTTGAGTATATAATTATGGCTAGTAATATTATAGAAAATAAAATGATAATTTACCCTTAGTCTTAATATGACCTTAGTTAATTATGTTTTATTGTGTTTATTCTCTATTCAAATTTTTTTTAGCTTATTATTGCTGCTTGTTTGCATTTATATATAATTGATCAATATCACATGTTGCAGATAAAAGAAGCTATGCTAAAAAAATTTCGCCTACGTCTTCAGAGGTAAATATATAATTTACCTTTTAGTATGATTTCACCAAATGGAAGTTGGTGTGTGCTATCCATGTAATTGGGTGAGATGTCATCGGTCTTGCAAAAAGTGAAAATAATCAATTCCTATAGTAGTGTAAGTAATAAGCAATGATAGTATGACCAACAAAATGGATGATATTATGTTAAAGTACTTTCTTTGGAGATAGTTAAAAGTATCTTAAATTCAATTGAAGCGTTGAGTTAGAGTTCTCAGACCATGAGGAAATTATCTAGATAGGACAAACACAATAAAATAAAAGTTTGCCTACCACACGAAAAAAAGGTTAAACATTTTGGTTTTGTGCTAATTAGAAGTAATATAAATTAAAGCGAATTAATTATTTAAATACATAAGACCTTGAAATATTTAATTTAGTGTGGGGAAACCTGTTTATTAAAGATAGTCTGGCTAAACAGACTTCTCCATAAACATTATTGATTGAATGATGTAATGTAGGAAGCTTCTCGTTATCTGCCCTCATAATAGAACAAAACGAACAAATTAAACTCACTCTAGGCATATGGATAATTGAATGAGATTGACGGCATACGAAGAGGAAATAATTGCGGACCATAGGTTTGAATTTCGATTAAATATATCAGCAGCGTATCAATTTGCACTATTCGGCAAATATAAAATAAAAGTAGGAATACAACATAAAGTTACGGTAGATTTTAAATATACCTATGATTCAGTTAAAAGAAACAAATTATAAGATATTTTAGCTATGTTCGTCATACCAAAAAATCTTGTCAATATAATAAATAAGTAATGTTTCACAGATACACATGGCAGGATAAGTTCTGAAAGTCCCGAATCAGATACGTTTGAAATACATAATGGGTTGAAACAGGAGATACACTTTCCCCATTACTTTTTAATTTAGATTTAGAGTATGCTATTAAGGTAATACGAGCGAGTAGGGAAGATTTAACACTAAGCAATACATTACAGATATTAGGATGTACAGAAGATTTAGCTTTGCTGGGTAATGGCTAGCAAGCCGTTACAACAAATGAGAACTTTGATTAGATACTAGTAAGGAAATATATTTAGAAGTGAATGCTGAAAAAACTATGTAGGCCTATATGATAACTGAGACAACATAAATTGCGGGTGATGGTTTAGATATCAACCCGAAAAAAATATAATTTGACATAGTTGATGGGTTTAATTATCTAGAAACAGCTTAAGCTAACAATAATGATATTATAGTTGATATAAGGAAAATAATACATTCGGGAAATGTACGCCAATACTCGTTCAGTAGGTTGTTGACATCTCGAATGTTTTCAAGAAATATAGATCTCAGAAAACAGAAAACCAAAATGTTTGTGATTGTTATATTTGAGTGTGAAACGTAGTCTCTTACATTATATAATGAAAAACAATGTAGTGGTTTAGAAATAGAGGTGCTTTGGAAGATATTATATCCAAAGGGATTACGCTTATGGGGAGTGGAGAAGGTTACAAAATGTTGAGCTACAGTTCTTGACCCATGACAAAACATCATTATATTTTTTCTACACGTATGGCATTATTGGCCGGGAGAGACATGATATTGAGTCAGGTTGTCTGTATGTAGACTATTCGCCTCTCTGGTGGCACAGAACGTTCGTTGGCTAGGGTACACATGTGGAGGTTGTACAGTAGCCCCATGGCTTCTTTGGTGCTGACTGACAGCTCAAAACCGACTTCTGACGGCTTTGAAAAGTTACCAGACCAAATTATTTATCCCTACGCTGAACCATATGATCTGCAAAAACATGTGAATAGCAGCTGTTATTTCTGACGGTCAAAATGTAGGTATATACCTAAATGTTGAGTGTCAGAAGTCAGCTGTGAGCTGTTAGTCAGCACCAAAGAAGCCATGGGGCTACTGTATAAACCTACCCACAATGAGATTATGTGAATATATTTAATATGGAGATGTGGGCCAGTGGAATTCTTAAACCTAAATTAAGCCTAATATATCAATCTCTGGTGACTATTAAAATAATTCCCACTATGAGAATAATAAACTAGGTGCCATCAGGGAATTGAACTTAGGACTCTTATGTTCATAGCCGGATGCACGGACCACTACACCATGGGGGCGAATATTATTATTATAATCAAGTCTCGTAGATTACGGTAGCCTTGACATTAATCGCGAATGAAAGAATCTGGAACCTTATTCATAGTATTGTCTGGCAAACCCAATGGAAAGAAACTATTGGGAATACCTAGACACAGATGGGAGGATAGCTTTAGAATGGACCTGAAAGAGATAGGGTGTAATGAGGTAGACTGGATAGAACTATCGCAAGATAGGTATAGCTGACGTAATTTTAAAAGTGTGGCAAACAACTTTCGAGTTACTAAAGCCATTGAGCAGTGGTTCCCATTTAGATAATTACTGCGAACCAATTGATTTTCAAAATCCAAGCCATGGACCCCCAACTTTTGAAAATTTGATATATCTACGTTAGTTACCATTGCGAAACAATTTTTTTTGGATGGCACGTGGATTAACCTCTAATAAGCATAGTATTTTATATATAGACTACTAAAAAATATACCAAACATTTTGTGATAATACAACTCAAAGATGATATTGAAAATTTATGAGGAAGAGGAAAAATTTAGTTTTAATAGCGTATTTATTACAAATGAACAGTTAATTATGACATGTATAGCAGCTTGTAAAATTAAATTTGATTTTAAAAATCATTACGTTTTGTCCGAAACAATTCCTTTCACATCCGTTTTAATATTTTCTCTTTTTAATCTCATATCTGGATCAACATCAATACAATATTTATGCTTGTACTTTATATAACAAAATATATCAAATGTTTGTTTACAACATATGTGGAACAAAAGGGATCTAGATATTTCAAAGCAATTTTACCTAACTTCTTATAATCACGGAATGCCTTCAACCAAAATTGGTCCAGTCTACATTATTTGAGAATAGGATTTCAGTGAACGATTACAAGTTATATCAACAAGTGCATCTTGCTTTTCCACATACAGAATTGTTAATTGTAAATCATGACACTCAAAAGGATTAAATTTCATTTGATTTTAAGGATTTGGTGCAGGAAAATAATTTGTGAAGCCAATCGCTAAATCATGCATGTGCACAGTGAGGTTTTATTCTACTACTGGTAGCCATTTATCTTCAACGGACTCCAGAAATTTCTCCAGATTTAGGATGTTTGTGAGTCTACTTACTTTTAGTTGGCTTTCCATAGTCTTAGTTTTTAATCACTTCCTTAATTGTATCGTCAATGTAAAAAAATATCCACATAACTTTCTTGAAAAATTATGTTGAGAGTGTTTATGTATGTGAAAACTAGAGCTTAGAAAGCTTCCATACACAACAATGCAAAGTTGATAAACTGATCAAGAGAAAAATTTTAATCCATAATAAAAAGTCGTACTTCATCTCGTAGCTCTAATATTTGCATCATTGTTATCCCCCTTGACAGCCAACGCAATTCTTTGTACAAAAGTAACTGCATAATATGTAGTTTTCCTATTTCTTCGCACAATTTTAATAATATTCTAAAATTCAAAGCTCTAGAATTGATAAAATGAATAATTTTGTCAAATTCATCAAGTACCTTTTACTAACTCATATAAAGAGAAAGTTTTATGATCGTGAAAAAACTGATCTTGATATTATGACGAATATTTACGTTTTATGTGAACACGAATCTAAAAAGTTGGACTTTAATATTCTCTCTGTCCCAACGTCTCTTTGTCTGCCTTGCAATCCCTGGCCACGGATCCAAAACGTATATACTTTATATGTATTTTGTTCACCTAATATTTATACTTTATAGAATTGCTTTTTATTTTGACTCTAGCCATCAAATTAAGGGTAGTTTACTTATGACAGATTTTTTATTCAAAATTGCTTAAAATTAGTGTTAGACAGTTTTGTTTAAAATGCATATCGAGGATATGTTTGACATGAAAACTAGCAAATGTGTACTTTGGTTTTAAGAAAATTGAAATATGTTACAAATGTCTGTAACGACTTTGTCCCAAGTGACAAGACATGAAGATAAATTGTTCAAAAACTTGAAATATTTTACAAGTGACTCTAATGATCTTGTTCCAATTGGGTATCTTAGGAGTGTTTGGCATAAAAATAACAATGTATACTTGTTTTTGCGGTAAAAAATTATTTATAGGAATTTAACTAAAGATTGATTTATCCTAAACTGAAAACATTTATATAATGGTTCTAACGATCTGGTTGCTAAGGTAATCACGAGAATTGTGTACAATTCAAATAACACTATATTTCTTTTTGGGTAAAAACTCATTTTTGGATGGCTGAATAAATTTTTTAAATGTCCATTAAGATTTGGTTCCAAATTGGTATCTTGGCACTTTTTAACAAAGAAAATAAACCTGTATACTTAATTTTAGCTAAATATTCGATGAGGGGTCGGGATGAGTGATTATTGAAAACTTATATTATTTTAAAATGGCTACAGTGATAATTTTAAAAAGCATATCTGGGGAGTTTTGTAAATGAACATTACAAATAAAGCTGTATTTTTTTATAGAAGATTTTGTAAATTGTAATTTAATGTTGAATTTATTTTAGTTTTAATTTTTTGAAAAATGGCTTTAGCGATTTGGTTAAAATTGGGAATATGTTAATTTGTTTACATTATAAATAAATGTATAGCTTTTTTTTCTAAAATTTAAATCATTTCATATTAGTAGGCTATCAAATGGTTTTGGTACTTTATTTGTAATAGCTCTAACAATTTTGTTCAAAATCGGTATTGGTGGAATATTTTAAATTATGATTTATCTTTATTAATCTAATTGTAGTATACCTACGATTAATTATAAGAGTTTTTAAATATTTTGAAATGGTCCTAGATGATTGAATTCAAAATGGGAATCAGGGAATAGTTTTTCATTGTGAATAAGAATAAGTTTTAATTTTTACAAATAGTAAATAATTTAATGGCTAACACGTATAAATAACTCAAAAATTTGTACTTTTTTCAGGTTATATTTGAAATTTTTTATTTAAAGTTTATGTATGAATAGTGGTTATTGTGATTGACCAGATGATGTGTTTGATTTTATGAGGAAAACCTATTTAATAGTAGTTTACTCGAAATATACTTTTGAAGATTATCTTCGAAACCATAAAACAGAACAGGAGAAAGTTTGTAAGATTGTTTCGTACCATTTATTTAATCCATCTGGAATTTACTTTGTAAGCAACGTATTTAGGTGAATGCAGTTGTGGGTCTATTTCATTTAATTTTCTACATCTTCAACCCTAGAGAATGGCCTAAAGTAACTAGGACAAAAATTTTACACCGAAACTCAGTTATTCTCAGGTCATTTGGCCTAATTTATGTTGACCTAGAACCCAATTGGTCTAAGGTAAATTACTGTCTTAAAGTTATTTAGCTTAAAAGTCATTTGACCTAAATTCATTTGCCTGGAATTAATATGGTATAAAGTTCATTTGGCTTAAAAACGGTTCACCCAAAGTCATTTGGCCTAAGATACAATTGGCCTAGAAGAAAGTTGACCTATAAGTGATTTGGTTTGTTTGTCATTTGCCCTAACAGATATTTTGCCTAAAATTTATTTAGCCCAAAGTCAGTTTGCCTAAAATTTATTTAGCCCAAATTCAGTTTGCCTAAATCCATTTGGCCTTAAACCAGTTGGCTTGAAACTTAATTGGTCTAAAAGTCTGTTGACCTGAAATCAGTTGGTCTAAAGTTAGTTGGTCTAAAGTAAGTTGGTCTAAAGTCAGTTGGTCTAAAGTAAGTTGGTCTAAAGTCAGTTGGCCTAAAGTCATTTGGTCTAAAGTCAGTTGGACTTAAAGTAATTTTACCTAAATTAATTCAGCCTAAAGTCATTGGCATACACACTAGGGAAAACTACTTTAGACCAACTGACGTGTACCCGAATTAAATGCTAGCCTTTGTTATGTGAATGGTGCCATGAGCTCACCTGTGTAGATCACTTGGATACCTTGGATTCCGTGGACCATCAATTGGGAATCAATGTTTTAGAATGTGTAGGTAAGTAACTATTTGTGAATGCGTTAACTTTAGACTTATTACTAATAGATATTCATTAAGCTCCCAACATTATTTTATATATTTATATAAGTTTGCACACATTCCTTTCAAATATTAAAGATCTTGTTATTTAACTAAGTTTTTTATATTATTTGAGATTGTAATAGCTTAAATAATGAGAGAAAAATTATTTTTATATGTCAAATAAAACGTTAGAGTTACTTTTATTAAACTCTATTTTGTGTGTATAGGCTTATATCACACAGTTTATATAACTAAGAATCTAATACTATAATTATTTTTTAACAAAAGAGGACCAGTTTGTTTTTAAACTATCCTATATACAGTTTGCCAGTCTAGTACATTTTCTAGTACCATGCCAGTGACATAGATTATATATTTAAAAAATAATAATTTCTCCATTAGATATAAATTTAAAATTTTTCCAAGGTATTTTTAAAGTTTATACTTCTAAGATGAACACAATTTTTTATTTGTTGAGCCGAAATTAAATGGTTAATCTTGAAAACCTTATCTATAAACCCATTACTATGTTTTTAAAACTAAACCTAATGATCAAGTTCTCTAACAAGTTTGAAAATAATACAATTTTTAAAACCAGTAGTCCTAAGTCACTCGCATTTTATGAGTTCTGAATTAAAACATAGTTGTGATTAAATAATTCGTTTATTAATGTTTAATTTGTACTGTAGGTGAATAGTAATAACAATTCACCGGATTATAAAGGTAGATTTTTTAGCATGAAAATCGGATTTTGCGATATAATAAACTTATTATTTATTATAAATGTTTAAGTTTTTTGTGAAACAAATTAATATATTCCTATCTTTCTCTACCGCTATACTTGGTAACACTAACTAAGCCCATCGCTACACATCAGATACACTATTACATAGTAATTTAATTGTTTTAGTAACTAAATAAATTCAAAATTCAGTTTTTGATTATTTCCGACGACACCCGGGATAAAACCAGAGTGATACATATTAAAAATGGTTTATGGCATAAGTCTCTTAAAGTAAATGATTGCTGGTGACGTCGTAGTCAAGGCTCGTGGTCCAAAGGTGATTTTCCCATTTACGTTTTCTGGTTTAGTAATGGCTTGTTCAAATGGTTCATTTTCATTAGCTATCATCCTCATACATATTAATATATATTTTATGCTATCAAATACACCGTAGTTTAGAATTTATGATTTTAAAACCATAATTAACAGGAAATAAATATAGCTATTCTTAGAGCACAGCACTATTCCTAAAACAGACAAATAATTTTTTTGTAGTTTACAATATATAATACAAATAATAATTTTTCGAAATCTAACAATTCACATCTGTGAACTGGCCATGACATATTTTCTCCTTCCCCGTTGTTCTGAACGGGAATATAAATAAATAATAGGAAAAGGCAGAATATCTTGCGGTACCAAGACAGTCTTATTCGTATCACTAACAATATATATTCGTAACTTACATCACTATATTGTACAGTACATTTATAATACTATTCTAAGTATTATTTTTTAATATAAGATGTTAGTTGCTTATAATAATAATAATCACTGTTTTATAATGATTTCAACCCGTATTATGTAGATTGTACCCTGAGTCATTAAAGGTTGAACAAAACTGGTCCAAGGTATTCTTCTTGCGATAAATTGGATTTAAAGTGTCTTTAGTGTTTGTGTTAGATTCCAGGCTGGAATTTATTTAAGTTTTTTTCTATCCTAAATAGTACTCCACTCTCCCTATACACGAATGTGGATATATTTCCTATAAATTTCCTATAAATCAAATCTCATTATTGTAAGTACGTGAATATCCCCGACGGATAGTAAGATACAGTGCACCAGATTAAATTTGATAAATGGATAAATGAAACTTGATATCGCCAATCAATATTGAGTGAATGTTAGTATTATAGCTGAGAGTGTTTGACAATGGCACAGAAGACACCCCCACCTACAGATCAACCTCCTACTCCCTATACACACGACGGGGAAGAATAATGGATTGTACAAAGGCTCGTAGGACAATTAAGAGTGACATATGGGTGATCGCACCACACATCTGCATGTTTCCTATGGCAAACATTGCTGTTTTCCTGCGGTTGCGGCAGTTGCAGATATGTAGTTATTATACGTTCATATTCTGCGTTACTAATGTTTCTTTTTAGAAAATGGATTCCCATACTCTACCTCACCTTCCCCTCCCTAAAAAAAATGCTTAAACCAGGAAAAGAGAGTATGTGGAACCACCCATGAAGTACACACACGAAAACATAGAAAATACGTCCTTATTTTCTCTCTCTTTTTATGTATAATCTAATGTAACACCGTTAGTTCGTAGCATTACTTGTGGATGGGTATACGTCAAAATTAATTACTCATTAAATTCTACACATACAAGAGAGTCAGTCCCTTTGGTTTGCTCCCTTCATCCCTCTCTTTCCCTTACTCCCCATCGCCCTTTTCAGCCACCCTGGCATCATGTACGATACCCGAATAGAAAACTAAGTAGGGGTAAAGGTAGTCGGATGAGGAGGGGGACTCAGACATCTCCACATATCCGAGTTTCCGTGGTTTTGGTGTGGAGCTAGTGTCGTCATTGTTTGTTTAGATCTGTTTCCTTCTTTCTCTTTTACCTTTCCTCTATACGCTATAGATGTAAATATACATCGCAAAGGGTTACAGAATTATACATACCTAATGAAATCATCAATTTAAATTTTTAAGGGAAAAAAATAAAGAATGTATGATAAAGGAGAAATAGGCAGTGACATTTTTGGGGGTTGAGTATTTTGCTTTGTTTATAATAAAAGAGTGGAAAGAGGGGAAGACTAAAATAAAAAGAATAGTTTAGTGCAAAAACAAAATAAATCTTCGGTGTGATACTTACTTTTTAGGCCTATATTTCCTTTTATTCTTCCTCTTTAGCCGGGTTTTATGTGGTTTTGAATTGATTGCATTTTCTAGAAATAAACACATAAAACGTAAGATAGGGAAGTATATAAAATTTTAACACTAAACATTATCAAACTCCTAAAGTTGTTAGTAGGGGTGTGCGAAGCCACGAAACCTCGACTTGGCTTTGACGTCGACTTCGCATCGAAACCAATTCCGGCTTTGAAGCCTCGCCAATAAAAATAATGACAGCTAAAATATTCCATTTATTTTCAATCATAACCGTTCTGAGCTGTTTTATATATTACAAATTAATATTCATATGGAACAAAACTGAAGTAATTGAATTGTAAGTTGTGATAATAGCTTGATTCGTCAGATTAACAGGAAATATTATAGACAATGGTGCAATATAACATTTTCCAAGTAATTTTAGTTATTTAAGTTATATAAATAACTACAATATAATATTTTTTCAAGCATAAAACAACTAAAAGAAAATCTTAGAACTTCAATTTGACTTCGAGAATTATTTATATATTCGATTCAATTTTGCTTCGAATTGAAAAAGTGGACTTAGTACACCCATAGCTGTTAGGGAACAGTTATTATTTGTTTGTTTTAAGAAGACAGTAAATATTATTATTATTATTATTATTATTAGCACCACGTCTTACTACCCGTTCGGGTTATACGCACTTAACGCTAATGTGTAATGGTAGGGTGATTATGAGATGAAATGAAGGACCTACAGTTTAACGTGGAATCTGAACCACGGTGGAGGCCTGGCATTGACAGGAAATATGTTAAGTAAAATGTATATTAACCAAACGAGTGGGCATGTAAAATAAACGTCAAGTTAATCAAACATGGTTTCCCAGTAACGGTAAATATTGGGTTAAATCCCGGCTGAAATTAATGAAGGTGTTTTGTCCTAGATTTTATATATATCCCTTGACAGAAATGTTTATACATTTCTTCTAACTTCTATCTTATTTAATTCCAACCTATTAGATTCAATTCATACAGATAGATTGGATGGCTAAGGAGACATGGTGTAATATTATTTTAAATCTATATGTTGATATTTGATGACCTATCCACACACATAGGCTAATAAAACTGTAAATCTGTTTGTACACTCGTTTCCGTTTGTTTGTTTTTAGTGACCTCAAAAAGTACTCATTGGATCGAGACGCAACTTGTTATATTTTACTACTTTTATCTAATATAACAGGGTAATCTATATAATATCACTCTATCTCATCAGATAGTGAAACATTGTCCAAAAAATCCACTGATAGTGTGATTGCGCTACAGTTTTAAATTTGTAATATTTCAAATGTTTTAACATTTAATGTATACATATATTTTTGTAAGGCTCCTTGGCAACAAGATGTTTGAAAAAATAAACAAAACTATTTTTTTAACATCAGGACTTACTAACCGTTTAGGTATTACGCATAACCAACCGGTTATTAATCATTTTTGGGGATAGGTTTTCAGTTATTGTATTAATTCCCATTATAAGGTAAATAGTGTTTATTTCACAAATAAGAAAAACACAATAGTAACCTGTAACCTTTGGCTAGATCTTTGATTTACATGGATCATGCTAGGTTTGTATTCATGCGTAGCGCTTATAAATAAGTAAACAATGCATAACGACAAGTCATATTTCATATTTAAAATACAACGGTTAGTAATTAAATGTGGTGACAAAGTTTTTGTATGCTTGCATTTGTCTCTTAAACGTTGGCATTTTTTTAGTTTTTTCATTGTTTACATGTAAACTAAGTTTATTAATTTGGATACGTTTATGGTAACACTAAGATTTACATTTTGTTTTTCGCTCCAATAATGCTTTCATGTAAGTGTTCCACAAATATATTTCTTCTATTTTAGTATTAAATTTAGGTATTTCATTAGTTGTTTTATTGTTTTGGTGTAGATTTTGCGGTGCGTATTTAGTTTTGTTTTTAGGTGCAATGAATGCCGTGATTAGAAAAACATTCGAGCACGTAGCAGTGGAACCAAAATTAAAAATTTAATTCACTTTTTTGTATTATATATATTCTTAACTAAAAAATAATAAATAACAGGGTATCATAAAGTCAATCAAATATAATATTTAGCTTTAACAATGTATTAGAAAAGTTACAATAAATAACTACCATTATTTATAGGCAAATTGGTTTACGCTACTCAAAAGTCAAAATACACGCGGACAGAACTATTAAGTAATATTACTATATAAGACCAGTTCTATAATATTATTATTATTTTATTATCAACTCATTTTACTATCCTAAGCTGTTCTAAGCATATGTATTAATCTATCTAATAGATAAAAATTAAGAAGGCTGTTATTCGAGGAATTGTACTCACATTTGCGTTGAGGGAGAGTGAAAAAGATTTTTGGAAAAAGAACCTTCGCTATAACTGACTGAGATTCGAACCTCGATCTCTCTTCCATTGGTGGTCCAGTCTATTGCGATAATGTAGACCATGTGGTCACCGAAGTGGGTGCTAGACTACAGTATCGTTCGAACATTTTAATCCACGTATGAACATGACCGAGCTAGACTTGAGACTAGGATGTCATCAGCATTGTTAAATCAACTTTACCCTAACCCATTTATTTACCCTCGTGATGAATAAAAGAAAGCCCCTCTTGCCTTGCTTGTACCACTAATTACCCTTATGCTTGATAGGTATAGCTTCAATTGTACTCTTCGCCATTACAGTGTTGCCAGTGCTTGTGTAAAATGAATAAGTAAAGCCTTAAATAATTGTTATCGAATCTAGGGGTCTCGAGCACATCTAGAGTCACGACGTCCTTTTAGTAGAGTCGTAATGTTGGTTGAGGTTAGTTGAAAAGCTAAAATGCAATGTTCATTATATATTTCTAGTAGTAAATTATCACTGAAATCACCTTAGAAAAAGTTACGTGAAATAGGTTAGACAATAAAAAAAACAATGACTCGTTAAAGAATATTTTACTTGATGATTTTAAAATACACTTTATTAACACGAATCCAATGAAAGGATTTCTAAAGAAATAAACCATTACAAAAAATACCAAATAGCCTATTCAAAATATTAAACTTACTTTTAATAATTTATTCAAGTGATGTATACAAGTCTATCATGAACATAAATTATACATTTATTGGCTATCATAGTATCTATATAATATTAATACAAAAAATAATACATAGCGTCCTTCCTTATTCGATCGAGATTTTTAACAGTTGTTTCGTTAATAATTACTTTACAGCCATTTGTAACTGAAATTAGGTAAAAGAATATTGCTGATAGCTATTGACCTATAAATATTCTTCCTTTCTATTCAATAGTTATAGAATTCTTGGGTAATCGTCGGAATCAAAAGTTCATCATTGGACAGGGTCTATTATTGCTATACCAATCAGGATTTCAACAGTGTCATAGCATTTGCTCAGTTTTTATCAATTTTTGTTTTTGTTTCTTTTTTAGCAACGCATCCTACTTAAAGTTCAGGCTATACACATTAGCAGCAATAATTATGTTAATAGTTACAAGGATAAGAAAGGTTATATTTATGGGAAGTGTACGCACATTTTCGTGGCGTGATTGTGGAAACCATTTTAACAAACCACCTTCAGTACACCCCATGGAGATACGAACCTCGATATTCAACACCTCGGTTATCCAGTCACTTGCGAGTATAAGGCTTAGACCATGCGGTCACCGAGGTGGGTTTTAATCAATGTTACAAATTATATTATACTTGCTATGGACAATTGTGAATTAACTTTTTCAACACCTATATATTTTAGTAAGGCATTTAAAAGCATATATTTGCAATTGCTTTAAACTTACCTATTACTTTTATTTCTCATTTAGCTGCATTTGTTTGGTGGATTCCTGTTTGTTTGCTCACATACAGAGGCTATTCATTAATGACACTGCCTCTGAATGGAGCCCTGCAGAAATAGCAGTAGCCTAGGACCCATTCTGGGACCACTATTATTTTATCTATTTATTAATGATATACTTTGTTCTCCGTATCATAGTAATTATCACCTATACGCAGATGATCTACAAGTGTGTGTGTCTTACAGCATTATTAACTTGTTTTCCAGCTTATAACCCGAACCAAATACTCGGTGCTAAAAAATAATAACAACTTTATGTCTGTTAAGTTACATTAATGAAAGGTTGACGATGATATCAACATAATTGAAACTATCATCATACAGCCTTCCTTTCCCCTTTTGGTTCAGCCCGTCCAGTTTATTATTTTATACCTTATAAACATTGGGTCGCAAAATGGTTAAAATAAAGGGTCATGAACCAGATTCGGAAATATCTTGATCGGTGTTTGGCAAGATGTATTCTAAATATAGTCGAAATGCATCCAATATTTCAAAATTAGTGCGAGATCCTCATAATTTCTAAATATTTGTTATATTTCCTAATCCACATGAGTAATTGAAAGTAGCCTATATTTATTACTTATTTACTCTATGGCAGTAGGAACTCTTAAGTTCATTGCCACACTTACTAAAACACACCATATATCCCTATCTTGATCTAGTTAAATCCAGTCGACCTTACTAAACCATATATCTCTTAGGTCCTTTCTAATGTAATCCTCCCATATGGGTATAGGTTTTCCCAATGGTCTCTCCACATTGGGTTTGACAGTAAATAGCTTGAACATGGCTCTAGATTCTTCCATTCGCACTGCCGTTCCTGCCCACCGTAATCTACGAGACTTTACTATCCTAATAAGCTTAAGGAAATATAACTCATCATTGTGTACCCTCCACCACTCTCCATATGACTCATCCATTTTTTTACCAAATATCTTAAGCATCCTATTTTCAAACACCCTACATTTTTTAGTCATTTAAGGTAAGAACAAACGTTTCAAACTCATATAGAACAACCGGTAAAGTCATATAATGTATACTCTGAGCTTTACATTCCTTGCAATTAGCAACAACGTACTGACCGAACAATAGCACGCATTTCCCGTATGTATTATTTTACAAACTTTCACTCAAATATTATTGTTGCTTGCTAAAATTGTACATAATATCTACACTCGTAAAAAATTTCAATTATTATTTTGTTTGAATTAATTTCTAATTATCGCCCTCAATCTGTATTATCTGTATGATCGTAAATGTAGTCTATAGCGATCACTTCTTAACTTATTTACTTACTAGCCCCTAATTTTTAATATTTTTTTTTGCATATCTTGCAACACCTTCCTTACCCAACAAATATAAATCTTCCACGTATCCTAATAGCTCCAATGTCACGTTTAATGTCATTCCTTTCCTACTTTCGTGCAATAATTTAATAGCACAAAGTAAGACTAAATTAAAAATTAATGGCGAAAATGCGTTCTTTTGTTTAAACACACTAGGTTTATATATTTCAAAAGTATCCAATATATTAGGTCAAATACAAACCATATCCTGCCATGCGTATCACTCAAACATACCTCAATTTTATTGATTAGTTTTTTGCGTATCCCAAACTTAACTGTAATAATTGCATATAATTTGCTTTTTTTTAAACTGAATCATAGGCCTTTTGAACATAATTGTATAATCAATATACCGCTATGTTGTATTCCTAATTCCTAAGCTAGGTAATTAATGTAAAGAATTTTAAAAGTAAAAAAACCCTTCAAAAATGGTAATCATGGTAATAAAATATTTTTAATCACAATGTCCAATAAGATCAAATGGGTGAAAACCGAAAAAGATGTATAAAATGAGACAAAAGTCAAAAAAGGTCCAAAAGGGCACATTTGAGCAAACATTTTAAAAAGTGCAAAAAGTAAAATAAAAGTTGTAAATGTTAAAAGGGGTAAAAGAAATATAAATGCCTAAAAAATTAAAAAGTTTCAATAAGGCCAAAAAGGGTTAAAAGAGAAAAAAATTATATAAATATTATAATGATTAACGCGGTAAAATGTATAACCGGGGTAGGGCGGGTAAAGATTGTAAAAAGGGCCAGAAGGGTAAAAAAAAAGTTTTACTAAAGTGAGAAGCTGTTAGTAACTGTAAAACTCTGTAAAAAGTGCAAAATGGGTAAAAATGTGTAAAAATGGTGTATGAGGTGTAAAATATAAAAGAGGTAAAAAGGCTATACGGGGGAAATATGGTTATACTTGCTCAAAGGTTTTTTTATTAGATTTAATTACAGACTTTATAAACCAATTCTTTATGCGGTTATAGACTTCTTTCTTTTTTATTAGCGCCTTCAGGCAAAAGTTCAAAGTACAGTATTATCTTCAGAGAAGTTATAAATTAATCTTCGTAAGAAAGTTCATATTTTAAAAGATGTTCAGATTAATTATATCTCTATTTTGACATTGTATATTGGTCAGCCTAATTTCATGTTTTGCATCAGAATTTAAACTAATAAAGAATTAATATTTAAATATAATTTTAAATTTAGTTATTGTGGTTTATTTTATATATTAAAAATAGCAAAGCTAGTTTACAGTTTCCCTTTGCGAAGAACGGGTACACCAGCTAGTATAGAATATTTCTCCAAAAAATATGTCATAAAAAAGCGTTCAACAAACTTTAATAACTAACACTAACAAGTGCAACACAAACTAAAATTTTGAACTTAATATAAGCCCCCAAAAAAGAAAATATACAAGTTTATATTTATTAAAACATTATCTAAAACACACATTTTGTAGCTGATATCAAATTTATGTGAAATATTTACAAATAAAAGAGAAGTGATTTTGAAAATTCTTCACATGCATGAAGCTATTCACATTTCAAAGCAAACTTTAATAACTAGACCAACACAACATCAACATAATCGTTTTAGCTTTTTGTTAACACTAAAATTACGAATGCGTTTTTATTATAATCATATACATGAAATACTTAAAAAGTACAAAATAATTAATATCAATAAATCATGACAAGTTCAATATCTTAAATCAAGGAACGTTAAATACCGATAATAATTTTACATTTAATGTAAATGCTAGAAAAAGAAATCAATTTGCCAATAGTTCAAAATTTGTACCCCCAATGCATTTTAATAATATTTCATATAAAATTATATATAATAAATAAATTACATGTAAGTTAATATTTTCTAAATGTAAGTATTTAACCTAAAGATATTTAAAATATTTTTGGCAGACATACACACAACACGTCATACATACATTAATATTCCTAAAACTATTAAGGTCTCTCTTTTTTTGCACAGTCGAATAAAAGGTTTTACCCAGTCTTACATGCCCTACTCTTTCCTATTTATCTACACTTTCTTCCATCATGTATTTGCTTGGTCACTCGATCTACACTAATAAGCCACCACAGATAGGTCACTTAGATACTGTTTCCTTTTGCCGACAAAGAATGGAGGACTGGCAATGACCACTATTCAGAAATTCTTCCGGCACGGAACTAAGAGAGAGAAAGAGAGAGATTGAAGATGACTAAGACTAGAGTCAAGCTAGTGTCACGACAGTGAAAGAGGTGTTGGAGGATTTCAAGCTAGTTCTAAGATTTATGGAATGTATGTGCAGTATTAAATCTAGTGTGGAAAAACAGCAGACTCTTAAGAAAGATACAGTAAAAATATTAATTTAAAAAGTATACAACGAGCAATAGCACTTAACTGAATTTTTTTTTATATATATTTCAATAAAGTTTATTCTGTTTGTGATATTTTTGTGATTTGTCCCTCCCTATACCTCTCACTTAAATTTGAGGGGAATCACAGTTTGGCTTTAATGGACTTCGGATATGTGAACCAACTATCTATGAGCAAATTTATTGGTTCACTATAAACTGTGTTATCTATATATTGAATCTTGACGTCTTAAACACAGTGACCTCCAGCGAATGTAATTATAAGTCAATAAAAATAGAATGATCTGCCTTTACAGGTATACTTAGTAAATCCCCAAGCTGTGTACCTCAAGCTTATTTTTTTAAATCAAATATGTCGAGCCTAATGCCATAGTTCGTGTGACTTCCGTGGAGTGCATCCTCAAACTCAAATAATTAATAAAATTTAAACTTTAAGAACTAGTCAGGGAGATCCTTGGGGTGTAGGAAGTTTAATAATTATACTCTTTGGGTACTTAAATACTAAACTGAACCTATGTATTAGGACTGCCTAATAGTAATCCAATTTGGTAAAAAGCTATAAGCTATTCTACAACTTAACAGGTTTATCCCAAAGGAATATAAATATGTATATTGCCGACATTATATTCGCTACACCCTTGTTTTTTAGGCAGATGCAGTTTCTAGCTCAACTGTTGTTTTCAAATATTATTAAATAGTTACCTGGTCAAAACGTGGACATGGTTGATCTCTATCTGCCCGAGACCTTTTTCAGCTATGGACAATTGTACGTGGCCTTTTCGTTTAACACGGTATACTACAATTTATATAAATACACATAACAAAATTCACTCTCACTTTACCCGCTATAACGACAGAAAATGCATTTTTACAAACAAAGCCTAACATTACATGCGTTTATAATTGCAGGCTAGATTTGATTAGGTTGGTTAATATTTTAGCTAACTTTTCAAAACTATTTACGTTGCTATTTTCATATTTTTCTATATCCCACCAAAATTTTACCAACTTAGAAATTATATATATATATAGGGCCTATATAAATATATATATATAAATATATATAAATATATATATATATATAATATATATATATATATAATATATATATATATAAACTATATATATGTATATATATATATACATATTAATAACCTAATACACACTCTCTGACGAAGCCTTGGGGGGGTAGTAAGGGATGAAAAACAATTATTTTTACTCTCCCTTGACCCCTAGGAGAGATAAATATTTTGACCGTCAAAAAAATCAAACTCAAGATTTTGATAAATGTCGATGTGTCATGCATGAACCACTGAAAAGGATAAAGTAGTTTTCACGATGTAGTTTGTCTGTCTGTGTGTCTATTCTAGTGCCTAATCCATTTTAACTATAAGTGTGAAACTTGTTATCTATGGTTTTTATAGGGTTTATCCGTGGGTTTTTTGAATCCAAGATCCAACCCTAAAATTAAAGGTTATTTACTGGAGTGCAAAAAGAGAAAAAATTATTTTATATAATTTGTTTTAATATTTTGATTATTTTTTTATCCAGGTATTGTTTAACATTTCAAACAAAATGATTACTCTCACATTTCCAAGAAAAGGACTTTAAGGGTACTTTACATTAGCAGAAATTTTCAATTTTTATTATGTCTCCACAACTATTTGATATACGGATTAACGTATCACCCGCTTCGATGGCAGCATATTCTAAGGTGGTAATCTCCTAATAGACTGGCTGCCAATAACAGGGAGATTGGGGTACGATCCCGGTTGGATGCACTAGGGGTAGGTTTTCCTAAAAATGTTTCCATCCTCTCTCCATTCAAATATGGGTGCACTTACTTTAAATTAAACCATCTTCATCCCTAATAGTAAATAGAAAAAAGACGTATAGCTAGAACGTATTTACGTGGTACTAATTTAAAAAAATACACATATTATTATTGTAAGTTTGTAGTAGT